>JBBPFJ010000433.1:50721-108322 GCA_037975025.1 Excoecaria agallocha
AATGTTATATTTTAATTACAATTAATTGTTAAATATTATATGCAATTATAATTATATTTTTTTAAAAAAATAAAATATTTTTTATATGGGGATGGGGATCACCATGGTGATGGGGATAAGGGAAATGTTGACCCTAAAATACTTTCGAGGATGACCTCGCCCCTATATAGGGTAGTAAGTGGGAGCCATTCCCCACCCTCACCTCGCTCCGTGATTATCTGTATCTGAACTAGAAGATTAGAGTCTTATTTGAGGATTTAGGTTGTTGTAGTCACCATAGAGTCGATAGGGTGGTTTAGGAGTCTAGACAGATATCTAGTTAGGAGATCCTTATTAGAGTCATTAGAGTCAGTGTCAGAAATTGATTTGGTTTTAATTGAAGTCTTTAAGCAAGCTTCAGAAAGCACACCTATAGTGAATCCAACACAAAATTGGGCTATTGACAATCAGGAATTTGATAGGAGACTTGATGAGTTTGAAAGAAGAATAAAGGCCAGGATGACTAACATGATGAGTTTCCTAGCACATCCTACTGACTAATAAACTTTGGTAGCCACAGCTGCATATGGGCAGCATGTAGTTATTAGAGGCACCCCAGCTATTGCCACTATAAGGCCTTCATTGATCCTTAAAGAATAACGAAAGGATAAAGGTGTTGCTTCTAAGGAAGATTTCATTTTTGAAGAGAAAGAAGAGCTAGCAATAACACAAGCCTCAAGGAGGAAATTGCCTAGAATTGTGGACCTAATTATTAAGAAAATAGAAGAAAACATAGAAGTGATGCCTAAGTTTTGTCACCAAGAAAATGGATTAGTCTAGAAAATAGGAATTTAGAGAGTGAAGATATGCTTCCTTAAAGGTTCAAGATGCCTGATTTACCTAAGTTCGATGGCACTTTTGACCTATCTACCCATATCAAATAGTACACCCTGGTCATAAAAAGGCACCACTCTTACTAAAAGGAAAAGGTTGAGTATTTCAGCCTTAGTCTTATAGGCCTGCTATTGTCTTGTGTAATAGCCTAAATAGACATACAAAGGAAGATGGGGATAGGTTGACAGAAGAGTTTTGAGGTAGTGTGATTGTAGCATATAGATATAGGTGACTCTGAAATATTTTAAGTTATTGCAATAGAAGCAAAATGAATCCTTCCACAAGTATTGGATGAGGTACAGGAATAGAGTAATAGGGATAAAAAGAAAGTCTGACACTGCCAATTAGATTAGTCTTTTTATTTGAAATGTTAGCCTTTATCTGAGAAAAAGCTTGAAGATGAAAGGGCTAAAAGATTTAAGGTCGTTAAAGGATTTTTCCATGAAGTTAAGGGTGAATACTTGGCTAAGAAAGCAAGCTCTATAGGTAATGCAGGTTTTAGCTCTAGTCGCTAAAGGTATAGAAGTATAACTGGTAAAGCTAGTGGCAAGAGTGTTACTAGAATGAGAATGAAGGTGTCTACTGCTAAGAGCACTCAAAGTATTATTCAAACCTAGATAGGCCTTTTATCATGGGTATTTGATCAGTTGATAAAAAAAAATAAAAGTGAAGCCTCTTAGATGTCAAGCTCAACTAATCACCAAGCTTATCAATATTGCACCTATCATCAACACACAAGCCATCTCACAAATCACTGTAGGACTTTGAGGATAAGATCTAAGATCTTATTAATAGCAAAAAAATTACTGATCTAGAAAAAGAAAAAAGAAAAAAGGGGGTTATAATACGGTCCTGCCTCCTGTATCAATGATTGGTTCAGGTTTGCCAGAATGGCATTTGTTATGTGAGTTATATGGTAATGAATACCTAACCATTACTCACCCTAAGCAGTGAGAGGTAAGATAGGAGAATAAGCTAAGGGGTATGTGTGATTGACTATTGGGAGTCACCTAGTGAAGATGAAGATGGCATAGGTCTTATAAATTTATGGCACTTAAAGAATAATAAAGAATAAAATAAGGTGAAGTTTATTAATGAAAGTGGTAGGGTGGTGCTAGAAGTAGAAAGATAACCAAATTCTTAGCCATTGCTTGGAGAAAGGGAATATGAGAAGGATTAGATCCTCAAATAGCTAAAAAAAACTCATACTTAAATTTCTATTTGGGACTTACTTAGGTAGTCGCTCTTTTATAGGCAAAAAGTAGTGGAGGCCTTTTGTAAGTCTATCGGGGGCTACAACTATTTCACCTTCAAAGTTACTAGACTTGGTTAGAGGAAATGCTGAGGAAAATATTGTGTATACCAATGGAGATCTTCCCAATAAAGGTCGAAAGCACAAGTATCCTTTGTACATAAAGGCTCAAGTTAATGGAAAGCATACAGCATATGTGATGGTGGATGACAGAGCTTCTATCAATGTGTGTCCACTAGTAACACACTCAGCCTTCAAGTTGAATGAGTCTATATTAAGTAAGTTTGATTTGGTGTTCACAGCCTATGACAATTCTTGAAGATAAGCGATGGGTGCTTTTAAGGATTATGTGAAGACTGGGTTAATTGACACTAAGATAGAATACTACCTGCCAACTTTTTTATGTTGTTGGAAAGGCTTTGGTTCCATAAATTGGAAAGAGTTCCATCTATTATTCACCAGATGATCAAGATTTCCCATAAAGGTAAAGTGATTACCATAAAGGTTGCGAGGGAGAACCAGGTTTCTATGTTAGGAATAGCAAATCAACCATTTAGTGGATTTTATATGATTGCCATTAATGCTGATGATGGAAGTGAGTAAGAGTTTACCCTTAAATGGTAAATATGATAAAGAAAATGAATTTCCTGCCAAGAGCTAGATGGGGTAAAGATTTCTAGGGTCTTTCTTAATCTATTACTATAACAAAATAGACATGTCAGAAGGGATTAAGCTACAAAAAGTCTGAAGCTAAAAAGAAGAGCCTATCAAAGCTATAAGGCATTCCACACATTTTGGACAACTTTATGCCTGCATCTGCTATACCTCATTACTGTGATGAGATTGAACCTATGCTAATTGGAAAAAAGGTTCTTCCTGGGTTTGAAATAATCAATGATATTTTTTACTGGGTTAAAAGAACCATTAAGCCTGCCAAAGGGTTTTTGGATAAAGAAACTATGATTAAGCTATCTAAATGGGAAGGAAAAAGTTGAATTTAAAATTCCTGTGCTTGGGCTGAGAGAGGATATTGAAGAAGCCATCATAGAAGTAAATTAGGAGCCTTCGTAGGATACAGGAGATGTGGCAGGCTCATCTATGATGTCAAACTCACCAGATGTAGATGAGGATGATTTTGTAGATACATTTATTGTACTTGAACTTTTTTAACGATGATGTATGTGGCTCCTCTTATATTAATAATATGAATAACTTTGCTTACTTGTGTGATGTTTTGCATAATTTCATTTCACATTATCATAATAATAAAAGCATCTGTTTTCAACTTTAATTTGATAAGTATTACTCCATTCAATCTTGGTATTCTTGAAAACCAAAGAGAAATCTTGATAGCATCTAACATTACCCTTGAAAAGAGAAAAGAATTTGAGAGAATATTGAAAAAATATAAAAGAGTCTCTACCTAGACCTATGAAGACATTCTAGGAATTTATCGTGAGTCATTGAGCATGCCATCCCTACCAATGCTGGGTATAAGCATGTTAAGCAAAAGCTCAGAAGGCCTAGGCCAGAATGGGCAAAAAAAGTCAAAGAAGAAGTAAGAAAGAAAATCGAGGCTACTTTTCTAATGGAACTCTAATATCCCACTTGGTTGGCAAATGTAGTTCCTATGGCTAAGAAAAATGGACGGGTTTTAGTATGTGTATAGGGATCTGAAAAATACCTATCCAAAGGATGGTTTTTCGCTTCCTCATATAGATGTCTTAGTAAACAGTACAACTACTTGTGCAATGTATAGTTTTGTGGATGGGTATGCTAGATGTAATCAGATTCTGAGTAAGATTATGGATAGGATCAAGATGGCATTCATTATTGAATAGGGCACATACACTTACTGAGTTATGCCATTCGGGTTGAAGAATGTAGGTGTTACTTATCAAAGAATGGCTATAAAAATTCTGGATAATCTAATCCATAAAGGAGTAAAAGTATATGTTGATGATATAATGATTATTACATAACTCAAGAATGGCACTTTAAAGCTTTGGAAAAGTTCCTTCAAAGGATTAACAACTACAACCTTCATCTAAATTTGAAGAAGTACTAGTTCGGAATGATTTTAGGAAAGCTCTTAGGACATGTTGTGAGCCAGAGAGGGATAGAAGTAGATCCTGTTAAAGTAAAAGCCATCAAAGAAATCATATACCATAGAAAGAAAAAGAAGTTCAAGTGTTTTTAGGTAAATTGCAATATATTTATCAATTTATAGCCAAGCTGACTTTCCATCTGTGAGCCTATCTTCAAGTTCTTTCGAAAAGATCAACCGCTGGTATAAAATAAAGATTATCATATAGCTTTTGACATAATCAAAGAATACCTTCTACATCCACCAGTACTGAGATCGCCATAAGCTAGGAAGCCTTTGATTTATATCTGGCTATAGAAAACAATTCAGTTTTAATTAGAGCCATGGTGGCTTAAAAAGATGAAATTAAGGTTAAGTATGTTGTATATTATCTCAGCAAGAAGTTTCTTCCATATGAAACTAAGTACTTAGAGGTAGAGAATTTTTGTTTGTTAGTCATTTGGGTCTTTAAAAAGCCAAGGAATTATTTTTATTTATATAGAGTACAAGTAATAGCCAAGCAAAATCCTCTTAAATACTTGCAAGAAATACCCTCGCTATTGGAAAAAATAGAAAGGTGGCTAATTCTCTTGTAAGAGTTTGATATTGAGTATATTACTCAAAAAACCATCAAAGGAAGGGCTATAGCAGAATTTTTAGTGACCAACCAGTAGAAGGGGAAGAGATATCTCATAAATTCCTTGACGAGAACATTACAACTATAGTAGTTCACGGATGGTAGATATTCTTTAATAGAGCTGTGAACAACAAAGGTGCAGGTATAAGAGAAATTTTAGTAACCTTTGAAGGAGAAAAGCTACTCTTAGCCAAAAAACTCTGATATAAGGCCATAAATAATGAAGCTGAGTATGAGGCAAGCATCTTTGTATTATAAGCTTTATTAGCCTCGGGGATAAGAAATGCAAAAGTTTATGGCAATTCATCTCTGGTTGTCTACAAAGGAAAGGGTGAATGGGCTATGAAAGAAAAATGGTTGATGCCTTACACAAAATGTTTGAAGGTTTTGAGTAATTAATTTGAGGTTTGTACTTTTGAGTATATCCCTCGGGATGAAAATCAGTTAGCTAATGTCTTAGCTACCTTGGTATCGCTATAGGATAACCTAAAAGGAGTATACATGAAGCCTACAGTTATTTTTAGCTCTGATATACCATGTTTTAAGGCCAAGTAAGTGATAGATGTTGAGGAAAATGATAGAAAGCCATGGAATTTTTATATTCAGAATTAGCTCGAGAAATTTATGTTTTTAAAAAAGGCTATATGAAAAGATCAGAGAATGTTATACAAGCTATAGACTTAATTTATCGCTATAGGAGGGGTACTCTATGAGAGGCAAGCAAATGGCCTACAGTTAAAGTGTATAAATGAGAAAGAAGCTAAAAAAAATTATGGAAGAAGTACATGTTGGAGTTTGTGGTGCTCACATGAATAGGCTAGCTTTGGCTAAAAAGATAATACGCCATGGATTCTTCTAGCTTACCATGGCGTATTAAAGGATAAAGGTTAGTTTTTTTTGCCTCTTTCATATTTTCTTGCACTGTATTGTATTATGAGTGTTGTTTGGTCATTTTCTTTGACTATTACTTTAACTTAAACCCAAATTGCCTATATATATTTATTTTGATAAATAGTTTTTTCTTTGCCTTTACTGTAAATGTCATTCTTTTAATTAATTGTTGTTTATTGTTGTTTCTTAGTTAAAGTAATAATTAGAAATTTATGTCATGCATGAGTAATGAAAAATAGGAAGTAATTAGAACAAACATAAAAAAGCAATCTATGCAGTAAAGAGAAAAATAAGACAAAAAAAACAAAAAAGGAAAATAAGAAGAAAACAAAAGAAAAAAAAATAAAAGGTAGGTTAACTAAATTAGTTAAAAAATTTTATAGACAAAATTGAACCTATGTTTTTTAAGCCATTAACTTTTGATGTGCTTATCCTTTAAGATAAATTTTTTACAAGACCATAGTTGTGTATATTAGTTAATTAGATGAAGGATTAGCAATTGCTTTTAGAAATATTATAAATGGGAATAATAACTATCAACAAGGAAAATATTTGCATGATGCATGTTTGTAAAGGCAAATGTGGTTTAGTACATGAATGCAAAATAAGGAAGTTGATAAAAGAAAAATGTTGGTTTTATGTTTTAGGTCAATGACATTGCTACACGCTTGATTGTGCACAAATTGTGACTTAATGTGATTGATTGTGTATAGAAATGGTTATAGACTGTTGTGGGTATTGTTTATGCCATTTTTTGTGCATTAAGGCCCCAAACGTTTAGCCGTTATTCTACCAGATTTTTGTTAAAACTTTTATCAAATTTCTTATGTTCGTATGTGGTTTATTCTCAAAGCATTCATACAAATCCTTTAATATTAAAATAAATCTTGATATAATTGTAGAGTTGGTTTTTATATTTTATTTTGATTTAAATTTTGAAAATGTAATTTGTATGTGCACTTTCCCGCATGGATTGTTTTGTGACAGTTAACAAGCATGTCAATGACATTAGGCATATTCAAGCTTGTACACTTATGTGAATGTCACTGTTAATATATTCTAATTGTTTTACCTAAGTAATTTTGTTGAAGCTTTCTTTTTTAACCTTAGCTGTTTATCATGATATGCCCTTATTTCTGCTTTTTTTCCTAATACTTTCAATATGTAAGCTAGCAATTATGTTATTTCTTAAATTTAATACTTTTTCAATAGATTATTGTCATATAACACTGTAATATAATCATAGTTGACTTATAATTCAAAATTACAACTAAATGTTTGATTGACATATGTGTTTTATCAAATGTACTAATTTATTTTATTTTTATATAGATGCCTTAATGCAAACACGCACAGTCACAACCTGATATTCAGGCACCTGAATAAATGACGGTGGAACAAGCCCCCAGATTTCAAACTTTGCACCATGTAAACATCCATGCAAACAAGTTTATAAGTCAACATTTCCTACAAATAATGGGTATTTGGCATAAAGCACAGGAATTGTTAGTACGGGCCGAATGGTTGGATTTCTATAAACCAATTTTCGCCATATATCTTGAGGCAGTTAGGTAGTTCCTTAATACTTTTTAGTAGGTAGGACATCATAATTCTAATACTGAGGCAAGGGCCATCACATACCAGGTTTTTAGTATCCCATTTAGCTTGTTGAGAGCATAAGTATCCAGTGGCGAAGCTAGAATATAAAATTAAGGGGGGCAAAAATATAAATTATATTTAGAATTAAAAAATAAGTTTAGGAGAAGGGGGTCAAAATAAAATTTTAAGTGAGTAAAATTAATTATTTAATATATATATACGTATAAAATAAAAAAATTTTAAAAAATAAGGGGGCAATTGCCCACCTTCCTTTCCACTTGGCGTCGCCAGTGTAAGTATCTAGCATTCTAGGCTTGCCAATAGAAAAGGATGTTGTCATTACAAGCAGGAATTCTAGGTCAGATCAATGATCATCCAATACCAGACCAGACATTCCTTACAATCTTATTACTGTAAAGACCATCATGCTTATTTCACAGGCTTTGAGATATTTATCGTGAGTTTTGTCATGCTCTTATAAAGGATGCTCAGATAGTCCGAATTCCCTTAATATGGTTGATATATGAAGCTTATGGGCTATGACCATCAATCAATGCATCAACATTAGCCATGAAATTTTACAAAATATTAGTAGAGTAGCCCCAACACCTGGCACATTAGTGGTTATTGAAAGAGTGGTCACTTAGTTGTTAATAGCATTTAGGGTCCCCAAGTCAGATATGGGTCTACAGGCTGAGGGCAGTGCAGTAGTGGACTTTAATATGGCCTTCGATATGCAAATAATCAAGCCTGCACCTAGTTGATACAGATTGCTCTTAATAGTTTAAGTAAAAGGAGATTTAGGAATTAACGAGCAGCAACCTCCAGTACAACCTAAAGACGAGCTGTCAAATGATAATGCATCTAGTAACCACTCTCACCCTCATCAGACACATTCAGCTAGGACTCAGACTTCAAGTATGAGATATAGCTTGAGTCATTTTTCTAGGCTAGTAGGACCATAGCCCACACCACCTTGAGGTTCGAGTAGATTATAGATACTTGCTCCATTAGAGGCATATAGATTTCATCCTCAGGGTGATCCCAGGGCATCTTCTTTCTGAGGACCCGCACCATATGCTCAAGCTTCCTCAACTCCACTCGATGTGGATTTGGAGAGTAGGTTAGCTCTCTCGGAGCTAGCCATTAGGGTTATTAGATGAGATATGCATAGTGTGTTGGGGATGATTGCTACATCTACACATCGTGCTGATCACAATTATCGGACCCAAGGTGCATCAATAGCCACAGTAGTATAAAAAGCATAAAGATTTGAGACCGAGGGTATTAGCCCTTAAGAATAGTATGAGAGAGGGTCATGAGACTTGTGCAGATGAAGATAATGGTGTGCCGATAGGAGTTTGCCTTCAGACGGGTGCATGAGAGTGTGGTCAACTTAGTGGGCCTCATAGGTCAAATTCTGACTCCCCTATCCCAAGCCATGGGATTCGAGTTTGAGGTGTCTTAGCCACTACTGCCACCTGCAAATCCATCTCAAACAGGGCCTTCACAACCTCTACAGTTGCCATCGAGTCACTCAACTAGGCCACCAAGTCCCTCTACATCGAGGCATCATTGATGACCTTCAAGGAGATGCTTAATATTATTTTTTATCATATTAATTGATGTTTGGATTATTGTTTATTTTCGTATGTGTTTACATTTATGGTTTGTAACTTTTACTTTTATTTTTTTTGTATAATATGTGAATGATATTTCTTTTTTATTATAATATTTACTTAGACATGTATTCATTTATTCACAGATACTAATGTGATATTCAATGAAGAGCAAAAGAAGAAAATATGATTGCTTTTATGTCATAACAAATTTAATTAAAAGCTTAAATTTGTGAACCGATTCACAATTGTAACATGTATATTAAAATAGTTTGAGCAATACGTCATGATCCAATTTAGTATGTCTCACTTGAACAAGGAACATCTTAATACATAGTTACATCCTGAAAATATCACATCAATAATATCTCAAGCATTGCAAATGTTATACAATCAGATCAAAATGAAGCTTTCTTACACCTAAACTATACAAATATCATGAATATGTTCAAGCACACCCTATTGAAGATTGACCTTCTTTCTTTAAAGAGAAACCTATATGGAAGTAATCATGCAAATCCATAAAAGGTAAACATTTTCCTTTATTATGTTTGGATTCTGATGTCAAGCCTTTCTATAGACAGTAACATCTGCTAAAGAAGTCATGTGATGATAAAAAAATAAAAGCCTCTTATGAGACATGTAATGCTATCATTCTTTCTAGTTTTATGTGATGATGCACTGGCACTGACCAAATGTCCTTATCAAGGTTAAAATGTGGACAAGCTAATGATAACCACCTAGTAAATTTTGGATTAAAACATCAACAAGCTGATAGTAATCACTCAAATTCGATCAAAAGTTAAAACATTGATAAGCTAATGATAATCAATCATTTGATCCAAGGTTAAAATATCGATAAGTTGATAGTAATCACCAATAATCGAAGTCTAGCAAGTGTACTAGATTAGTTAAGTAATATGGAAAAATAAGATTAGAACCCTTAAATATTGTACCCTAGAGATTATGTAGTCTAGATTCTATAATGAACAATGTGTGATGGAATTTCCAAATTTTGAAGTGATTATTAATTAACTAAGTTATAAGTCATAACTAAACAAATCAAGTAATGAAAATAAATCAACTAATCATAAAATTAAAATAGAATAGGATTCAAAAGATGACAAAAAAATAATATTTAAAGTACTCCTACTAAAGGACTATCTACCTCAACTTATATTGTAATGACTCAATTAAAAGTAATACAAGTGATTATGGAAAACTAGTTCAAGATTAGATATCTTATTCAGAATATCATTCTAAGTACTAAATCCTCAAATTATGAATAATGTAATACTTGACATATCAATCCAATTTATGAACTCCTAAGCCTTCATTAGATCCTTTTTCAAAAATCTAATTCTAGCCTATTCTTAAATAAAAATTCTTAGTTTTAATTCTACTATTAAATAGCACATTATTGCCTCAATTCCTAAAACACAATCATACATCAACTTAAGTAAATTAAATTAAGAACATACAAATTATAGGTCATATATTAAATTGACAATCAACCATTTATTTAATAGATTAAGCATTAATTCAACATAACCTAAGATAAGTATTTGCTCAAGTAAAAAATAACACATTTGTATTGAAATTAAGATCAAATTGAAGTTATTATACTAAAAGAATGAGGTTTCAAGTTTCCTTCAACAAAAGCAGGTGAACCTACTCACTGTTCATCATAAAAACAATTGAAAAACTTAAATAAAAAGTTATAATACACAGAAAGTCTTAAGCTCCTCTTGATGTCTTCATAAAATAGCCAAGTCACAGCTTTAAACCCTAAGTCAATCGTAATCTTGAAACTAGGACTAATAATTGTGAAAAGAATTCATTCCCACTTTAACTTTGGTGTTAAGCTTGCTTAGATACCCTAAAGTGGAAGAAAACAGCTACCACCCAACTTCGTAAATCAAGAAAACTTGACTTTTATCGCAATCTGGGATACATGCCTAAGTAGAGTTGATTTTCACCCCCTTAGAGGTGATTAATTCTTTGTAAGATTGCCCTGTGCCTCAGTAGAGTTGATTTTCACCCCCATCGAGGTGATCTTCTCTGCTTTTTCTTTATCAACACCTAACCCCAATCAAGGTTTTTGCCTCAACACTAAATGACACTTTTTCTTCTTTTAGGGACCTTTGTTGGGTTAATTTCCAACCCTACCTAGATGGTTCACTTTTTTCTTCAAATATTCACCCACAAAACACCAAAAATGCAATTAAGCACATGCAAGTCAAAGACCTGTGAAATTAAACACAAAACTAACTAAATTAACACTAAAATAACTCCTAAACACAGTAATAAATATAATCATTATTCAAAGCTATCAAATAAATTGAGAGTTAAAACATCGATAAGCTAACTGTAATTACTCAAATAAGAGTTAACACACCCATAATTTGGCAGTAATTACTCAACCAAAAATTTATTACCACATATGGTAAGTGTTTACATTTTGAAATTTGCTACCTCAGGTATATGTGTTTTATCACTTCGCTCTGAATTTTGGCAAATTTAGACACTAGTTTTCCCAAACTTATAGGAAAACTATAAATATTGGGCCTAAGTCAACCTTTATTAGGGTTACCTAATGAGAATAATGCTATTTTAGAAACAACTAGGGTGCAGTGGCACTTTATTCCACTTTAGTATTGAGTTTTTGAAATAATTCCATCACAAGTTTGGAGGATAAAAAAATAGTGTTTTATTGGTATGGTTATGTTTCTCTCTTTGGGATGGGTTAAATGAGTGCATTTACATGCCTTAGTTTGACTCAAAAATAAGTTACCGCCTTTACTCACCAGTCAAGACCATAACTCACTTTTGAGTCAAAGCTTAAAGGGGTAACTCACTTCCCCTTCCTTTGGACTGTGATTTGAGTTAATGGACTTGACTCAAGGCTATGACTCATCCTTTTTTGCCAATAAGTTGATTTTTTAGACTTTTCTAAGGGGCCCACATCCGTGTCAAGGCCATGACTAGGTTTTTTACATCAAAAATTCCATATTTTCTTACAAAATAGAGGATTATTCTTAAGATAAAAATCTTTTTTTTAGTCCTAATCCAAGACATTTAAAAGTAATGATTTCTCTTAAATGAGAGTAATAAATTTCTTATAAAAAAACTAAAAAATCTAGAGAGAGAAAACATGAAAAACTCTATATTTTTATCTAGTTTTTGAAAGAGATGAAAGAAGAAAAAAGTGGAAAAGGGTGCTCTTACTGGATTGTTGAAGTAGCTCCACTAAAGGTAATGTAAAAGGTAAACTCATAGCTCTTGTAAAGATCTAGGACTTTTGTTCTTGTAAATTATGATTTTGAGTTTTCTGTAAATCCTAAATGTGTTGTTTTTTTTATCTTTTATCTATGTATAATATGCTATTTTTGATGTTTTATGCATGAATATCTTGTTTCTATATGAATTTAGCTAAGTTTAATGTTTAATGGTTGCCATTTTCTCTCTCTAAAGCATATTTCTCTCACATGGTGATTTTGGTGTAATTTATGTTATTTATGTTTGTAAAGTTATTTCGAGCATATAAGTTGATTTTATGAAGTTTAGAGGTGTTTCATTGAGTTTTGAGGCCTTGAAAGTTAATTTGGAAGTTTGAATTTTTGTTATGGCATCGTTCTATTAGCCACTGGATATTCCAGAGGTGAATCACGACCTTGAGTCAAGGCCATGACTTGCCTTTGACTCATTCAGTAGTGACTCACTTGGTCGGCCATGATTGACCCCACTAAAGGCCATGACTCACTTTTTTAAGTCGTGACTCGCCCCTTACCTCCATAACGAGTTTGTAACTCACTCGTGGCCCTTTTCCTTTGGTTTTTATGTGATTTTTCTCCTTTTCTACTTTAATTTCATGTTATTTTCTATTTATTTTTCTCTTTTTTTTTGCAGTAATTATTTTTTTCTTTTATTTTTTTACCTTGCTTAATTTCTCTCTTCTTTTAAATTTAGATTTATTGTCCAACTAATATTATTTTATTTTGATTTTATCTTAGATAAAATGTATTGCAAGTTTGCATGGAAAATTATGGAGTTAGAGATTGAGCCCACTTGACTTAGTGCTGGGTTTTTTTAGATTTTTTTGATTATTTATATTCTATTATTTACTTTATTTTTGCATGATAATTTGTAATAGCTAGTAAAAAAGGGTATTTCTGGCACGACAATTGGAGAAAATTCACACTAAGTGTTTTTTACTTAATTATTCAATATTTTATAAAAATGGACCAATGTCCATCCTTTTTAGCATCACATTCATATACATATTTATAAAATATGCCCAGGGAACCAAAGTTTCCAAAATGATTAATAACCTGATTTATGCATTTCTTTTATTGCTTTATTATTCTTTTATATTATTTTTCAAATTATTTTTTGCACAATTAATTATAAAACTCACTAAATGATTTTATACCAGTTTGAGTGGGATTTTTTGATAATAAAAGGGATTAATGTCCTAATTTCTACTTCCAAAATAACATATAAATTAAGGATTTATTTTTTTAATATAAAATTAATTTTTTATCTTAAAATTGATTAATACGATTCTTTTTCAAAAGGTGCATAGGTCCAATGCCCTCATTTTTTTTTATCTAAAATGTACTCAAAAGTTTTCCCTATTTTGTAAATATGCATGCAAGGACCAATGCCCTCATCCAAACAAAATCAATAAATTCCACAATTTACTTATGATTTATTCAAATAAATTGTATAATTTATCGCTTTCATGTGCTTGTATTGTGTTATTTAATTCTTTATTTCATAATTTATGAGAAGAGAACCGAAATAATTAACCATAAATAATCATTTATGTAAGCTTCAACCAAATATGTAAATAAGAGTGAAGTCCAAGCTATCTCTAGTTTTGGCTTAACAAGGTGAGAACTCATTTTTCCAATATTTTATTAAGTAGTAACTTCGTGATACCTGCCATGTGGTGCCCAGCAGATGCCTTGTAGGCTAGTTAATAGCAAATGAATGGAGATATCTCGAGATGTTATCTCATGCCATTTTAAGGCCCAAGGCATTGTGAATTGGGTTGAATCCCTATCTATTGTGAAGCGATTAACCATCACGAGTTAATATGGTTTTGAGCCCTAAAAGTGGATTTTCGAAAGCAAGCTGACTGCCTACAGGGTTTGGCATATGTCATAAAGAGCTAGTTGCATCTTAATTTCTAAGGCCACCCTTTCACTTCTAGTGACTGGCTTCACTTTTTTCTCACCTATTTCTTCCTCACTCTTACTAGCTGAACTCCAGATATCAATAGCCACCATAGTCCTTTCATCCTCACTTTTAGTGGGAGAATCCTAATAATCAATCATTAAAACTAGTCGATCTTTTTCACTTGGCTTTGTTACTTTAAGGGTGGAACAAGTAACAGTCATGTACTCATTCCCATATATGTCTCTCATGACATACCACTCAATCTGATTAGACCTAATTATAAACACTCGAGGTGGTATAACATTGTATCCTCCTTTATTTTTCTTATCTCTCTTTTTAAGATTTGAAATTTGTTTATTATCTATCAGATCCTGAATTCTATTCCTCAGGGTTCAATGATAATTAGTAAGGAACCCAGTATGCTGGTGATAAGCACAATATTGATCTTTCCTATGATGGTGTAACCCTTGACTCTTCACAGGTCTCGATGGTAATGGCTAAAGCTTCCCTTCTTTGCTCAATCAGTCCAACACCAAAGATACTGACTTATCGAGATTGGAATATTGCCTCTGATTAACCTCTGTAGCAAACACTTCAAATATCTTTTCGATCCTATTTGCTCCACTACTATTCCTGACTACCTTGTTATTGCCAAAGTTCCTCTTTATACCCTTATTATTCACCCTTATAACTAAATACCTGCCTTTGGTCTCTATTGGTATATATTTCAAGGACTTCCAATCCTTTAAACCTTTCATCTTCAAGCTATGCCTCAGATGGGGACTTGCTTTTCAAATTAAGAGCCTAATATGGTCAGGTGTATTAGGCTTTCTCTTTATCTTCATTACTCGTCTCCTCCATCTTATGAGATACTTATGATAAGACTCATCATACTTTTATTATAGTAATTTGGTCCTTTAGAGTGACCTCCATCATAGTGCATTAGGAACTCCTCAATTAGCAAATTCCAATATTCTTTAGTATGCCTGTCCAATCCATGATACCAGTCAATTACGAGGCCTATAAACTCAGATAAAAATACTCCACCTTTTGCTTTTTGGTTAAGTTATTCCCCTTTATGATCAGCTTGTATTACTTAAAATGTGCTAAAGGGTTGGAAGTACCGTTAAATCTCGGCAGGTCAAGCATCTTAAACCTCTAAGGAAGCAATTTATCCCTATCTAAATCCCAATCCTTAAGGTTTATTCCCCTTCTAATATATAGTAACCTAGACAATTCTTCAACCTTTTCTTCCATCTTTTTAAAGGCTGCATCCTTAGCGCTAAGACCCTACTTTTCATAGTCATCACTGAGGGAACATAATCCTTATCTTCCTCTTTAATGTAATCAATTTCTGGCTCATGCCTCTTTTCCCTCCTAGGTGGATCTTAAGGCATAGTAGCATCCATTACAGTAACATCCCCAACATGAGTTGGCTTTACTATCTCACAAACAGGTATTGTAGGTCAAGTTTTCACATTTAGCACTGTAGAAGCCACCAATCTAGCAATCATAGCCATCATTCTCTCTTTAAACTCTTGAAGTTATCTATCTAACCTCTAATCTAAGTCATCTCATACCACCCTAGGTCCTAAAGCAGGGCCATTCATCATTTTTCTCAAAATGGAAACCTTACTATCTCATCAGTAACTCTCCCGATCTCATTTAATTGCTTGTCATCCATTTTTGATCATGTTTACTGATTACTTTCTAACAACTAGCTTAGGCTCAACCTAGAATTGAATTCTTATCCTAACCCTGAACTTGAGCTTAACCCTAGTAACTCGAATGTCGATCTCTAAACAAGGCGACCATCTAACCCTCTACACCACGAAGACTAATATATGATGGCTATAAAAAACTATTGTTAAGAGTGATACATGAGCATAGTATATACATGATGCATGAATGCAATGAATGCTTTTTCGTTAGACATCAATCATAATCATATACAAGCATAAAAATAACCTTCCAACCTTATTACTCCCACACAGGAGGTCGTATGATCTCTTTCCTAAGTGGGCATAGCCCATAGTTCAATAAGGCACTCGATGGACGTGCATGGTGCATAACAAAAAACAACAACATAATCTCTCTTAATTAAATCACAAGTGTATGAATTTTGAACATTATACATTTTTTACTAACTCATACAAATCGGGTAGGGCCTACCGAGGTATGGCAACCTTTGACTAGTACCTTTCTAATTTATTTAAGTTTGATCAATACATAAAGGTTCATATAGCAAGCAAACATTATTATAGCTATACAACTTGGGGAAAGTAGTTATTGTCATTAAAAGTGCTTAAGTCAAGGGTGATGAAACTTTAAGGCTACCTAAGCATGGTCCTTGCTAATAGGCTTAGCTCATCACAAGCATAATAATCGATGGGTTAACATTTTATATAGCAATTAGTACGAGACTTAGGCTAGTAGATATCCTTGATAACTCCTCATATTGAGTGAATATAAGGCATTTTCTAGGATAACATTGAGCTATAAAGGGATCCTGACTTAATTCTAAAGCTCTAAGATGTATGCAATTTTGAAAAAAATATAGGATTAATAGAATAAAAAAACCAATTATAAATAATTTAATTGAGATGCTTTTAGGAGCAAGGTCTTTTAATCCCCAGTGGATTCGCCATTGTGACATGCACTAGAGCTATGATTAACTTTTAGTTGGGTTCTCGACAGCCCAATTTTAGGGTCTAAGATATGAGAGGCTCATTATAACTTAAAAATTAGCTATTTTACAATAAAAAGGGATTTAGAACCAATTTATTATAGGTAGTCAATTCCTAAAGGCATCTACTATGGGCTCAAAGAGGAAGATGTCATGAATTCGCCACCTAACTGAATGTTGGAAAATGAATCTTGACCTTTTATTGCCTAAATAAAGATCGATATTTGGGACATCACTCTTATTTGGCACCTCAGTTATGTGTTGTTTTATAATTAGGTTTTAAACATTAATCCACTCTCCTCTCTCACATAACGCATTTCGATAAGTTAAATAAACATTTCAATCAATCAATACTAGCAATGAATAAAGCAAAAAATAAATAATTCAACTATTTAAGCTATTACAAAATCAAATCATCCAACTATCAAGCTAAAATGGCATATATAAATTGGCACATTTATTTAAATTGAGAATTCTAGTTTCCTCATACATATTTTACAAAAAAAAATTATTGTGTGATTTTTGGACTAAAAATTGAACATTGGTCCATTTTATTAGAAAAAATCCCAAATTATTAAGTACAAATGATTTTAAGTCCTTTGCATTTGAACATGCATAAAAAAAATTTTATTACTATTTATTACATTTCCAAAATAAATACATCCGAAATTAACTATAGACCAAAATTAAAATAAAATGAAATACTAAATAAATTAAATATAAGTACAAAATAAAAATAAAGTCAATAATAGGGAAAGTGTGAACCAATTAGGGGGGCACAACTCCCAAAGAAAGATCATTCCCCAGGGTACTCAAAATGCTTGTTGGATCAATTGCTCACACAAACAACGAAAATCAATCAATTAGCATTTTAATAAAAATACACTATGAAAGGGAAAATAAAATAATATATAGAATATTAATACCAAAATTTAAACACACATATAAAAGTAAATATACTCATATAAAGGCACTTAAAATGATTTAGGCATTAAATATCAAAAAGAAGATATAAAAGCAATAAAAATGATAGAAAAAAAATTAAAATAGGCATAAATCTGGCCATATACACCCCTAAAAGGTGATAGATGTCCATGACTAAAGGAGTGACAGGACGAGAAGAAAACACCATGACATCCCATCTGTTCCATTGACAAATAACCATCTGTGGTGCTTTCTTCCTATCTATCACTTGAGGGATAGATGTAGAAAGTAAAAATCAAGCATAGAGTTTTATCAAGATCTAAAATAGCCCTAAATACATAATTGTGTGGATCTAAAGCATGAAAAACCTAAAATATTAACCCTAAGTCACTCTTTGGCTAAATAAATAACAAAATAACAACTAAGGCAATATCTTAAAACAAGATACTGAACATGCATTCATAGGAGAAATCATGTCAAAAATATGTTATTCTAACACACATACAAATTCACATCAACATGACATTTAACTAAACATGTAAATCTAAATAAATAACATAAAAAACATGTATAATACCATTTCATGTCATGTATAAGACAAGAATGAGAGAAAAAAAGGGAAAACCTAGAATATTACCCTTAGAAGATATTCTGATTCTGTTGGTCTTAAAGTCTGGATCTCTACTTTGATCCTTTATGTTTAGTGTTCAAGAAAACAAAGGTTTTTAAGTGTTTCTATTAGATCAAAGGTATGCGTTAAACCTTTAGTCTTAGATAGAAAAGAATTAATTTCTTCCCCTTTAAGCACTTTATTTTTTTTTTACAAAAAGGCTCATATTTCCAAAACCCTAATTTTTGTGTTTTATACCTAAGAAGGAGTTGTTTAATCACATTCAAACTCTAACTCTCTAGGTATAGAAGGATTTGATCCCTTAAAATTCTAGTTAATCCCTAAAATTCTTATCTTCCTATTTTTGAAAATTGGAAAATGTGGGAAATCTAGAAATACACCCATAGATGGGCATCCCTAATGATAGATGGTTGTCCCTCACATGAAACCTCTAAATTTATAAAAAAAAAAACCCAATCTAACCTAGATAGAGGGAAGTTATCACAAATGATTGTCCCTTATATGATAGATGACCGTCTATCATAGCTAAGGGCCATAGTTAATGTTTTTAATGCTCTTTTGTTAAAACCTCCAAAAAGAACTTGGAAAATCATAAAGTGTTTATAAGAAAATATGAAAATCTAGATTAGAGCTTCAAGATCTATGCTCTTTATTAGAAATACATTATTTCCTTATCATCCGATAACTCTAATCTAAGCTACCTCGAATCATGGTGTTTACATTTTCCTCATTATTGGAAGTTAAAATAACCTTTTGGACTATCCCTCTTTTAGTGTGCTTTAGTTTTATACTGTGATCTTGGATTTGGCCATGTGGATCAATCTTTAACGAAGTCTTTCGCTTTATCTTCAGCCATATAGATCAATCACTAGTGAAAGATCTCATTTTGTCTTCAACCATATGAATCAATCACTAGTGAAGTCTTTTACTTTGTCTTCCTTCCCAATAGTTCAATAATTTCTTTATACAAAGGAGATGGGAAGGATTTTGACCATCTTTTTTAAATCTTTTAAGAGTTAGAAAATATCTACATTTTTCTTTGTTGTGCTTGTTTTTTTGATTTTAACCTATTCAAGTAAATTTTTGTGGCATCATAT
Organism: Excoecaria agallocha; assembly: GCA_037975025.1. Lineage (NCBI taxonomy): Eukaryota > Viridiplantae > Streptophyta > Magnoliopsida > Malpighiales > Euphorbiaceae > Excoecaria > Excoecaria agallocha. The sequence continues at coordinate 70,201 of JBBPFJ010000433.1, forward strand.
ATGTCTTAGAGTAATGGCAAAAGAAGAAAAATCATCACAAATTCCCATCTATTCCTCATTCATAAAAATTTTATCCTTCTGATCTAGTTTAGTGTGAGTATAATTAAAAAGTTTATCCATTCCATAAGTAGACAATATGTCTACTATGAGTTCTATCAATTCCCCATGATTATGACCCTAATATAGGTAAAACCATGATCATCAGGGCTATCTACTTAATAATTTTCTATGAAATGTGTGAAATATATGCCTCTTGGGAGGAATTTGGTACCTGAGAAAAAGGTGTAGTATTTGTGCCTTGCTTATTGATTTTCTTAAAAATTTACCATTTTACTACATCATTTTTAGTAAATTATGGTGAAATGTTGCCAATTCATCAATAAAAAGCAAGAGCAATTGAAAAATAACATGGAATATAAATAAATATATAACATTTATTTTATATACATCAAAATGTCTAAAAGGCTTCAAAACTCTCTAAATACAAAATATGAACAATTATGGCTAATCAAGTCTCATGCGGTATGTTATCCTAGATGGTGGTAGGAAAAATGTGGATGACTATGATGATGATGGTTTTGATGAAGATGGCCATGAAGATGAAGGTCTCGATGATGATGAATATATAGATGAAGGTCATGGTGACAGTGATAGACAAGGCTGGTTATATAGATGCACTGCTATCATTGAAAGGTTTAGGGCTGGAGATAGTACCCTGAACTAGGGTTTTCTTTATATTACATCTGATGCCAGTGATTTTGCTATGGAGTTGTGTTAGGACAGATAAAGGATAAGATTTTCCACTATATTTTTTAAGCAAGCCATACCTTCAACAAAGATAAATTAAATTACACGACCATGGAGAAAAAGTTTCTAGTGATTGTGTTTGCTTTTGAGAAGTTTAGGTCCTATTTGCTTGGTGCTAAGGTAGTAGTGTTGTCGAATCATGTAGTATTAAGGCATCTCCTTGCTAAGAAAGATTATAAGCCTAGATTGATTCGGTGAGTGCTATTATTGTAAGAATTTGATGTGGAAATCAAGGATAAAAAAGGGAGCTGAGAACTTTATGGCTGATTATTTATCAAGATTGGAATGTGAACATGTTAGAAAGGGAAAAATTCTTAATTTATTTCCCAATGAGCAAATTTATGCGATATTTCAGTTGTTATATTTGTTCTTTAGTATGCTAATATGAGGCCCAAAAGGTGCCATAGTATAATTAAAGTGTAATTAAGTAAGAAATTAGCAAGGGTGGATTGGGATTTAGTGAATTAGAGCTTAAATGGTTGTTATGAATGCATATGGAAATTTTGTAATTGTTAAGGGCATCTAAGAATTATTAATTTTTTATTTAAGTATGTAAGTGAGGATAAAATTGAAAGAGGAAGTGATAATATAAAGTAATTAGTGAATAAAAATTGGATGGGGATTTAAAGTAAATTATCCAAGGATTAAAAACTTAGAACCAATGAGATATTGACAACACATTATATTCAAAAGCATTTCCTCAACCAATAAGATAGAGAATATCAACGCTAAAGAGAGGATGGCTGGCCATATGAAAAAGGAAATTCTAGCTTATCCTGCTCTATTCTTCTTTCTTTTTCTTTGAATTTCTCCTAAGTTGTTGCCTTGAACTTAAACCTAGAGAAAGAATTAGCACAAGTGAGTTCATAAGGTAAGTAATAGAGTTTGAATGAGCCAAAACTTTCTTGTTCCTCTTTATTCCCCTTACAAATAAATATAATGAGTATGATGGATAAAGTGTTTGCAATTTGGATTCTTGATATTAGTTGAAGAATAAGTGAAGAGCAAGGGTAAGGAGAAGGTATAAAGCTAGAAGGAAGAGTTTCAACATGCATGGAACTTTCATACTATTCTTGGTGTGTGTTTAAATTGAGTTAAGTTGATGAATGTAATGTAATTGATGTTAAAGCATATAAATATATAGAAATGCATGAAAATTGTGACTAGAGTCTTAAAGAATTACTTATTGAAAATCTATCATAAGGTTCACTTGAACAAATTTTAGTGTAAAGTAATGCTCTATAGATATTCAAATGGAGTAATTATAGATGGATATGAAATTTAACATATATATATATATATAAGTTTGTAGAAAAAATCAAAATTGAATTCTACCTCTAAGTTTATTGACTTTTGGCTTGAAGTTGAGTAAAGATAACTGCCTTGTGAAATGGAGTAATATGTATAGTTTTATACATATCTCCTTGTATAGTTACTAAAATTGCATAATTCTTAATTATATGAAAACTAGAGACATAATGGAATAAATGTCTAAAAGAAAATTTTACAAAAAAAAATTACATTTTCTAAGTTAAATTTTGTGTATAAGTTTAACTTGGGAGTCTACCTACTGAGTTTTGGGCAGATTGCATCAATCCGACAGAGACAAGGCTATCCTAGTTGGATCACTTGAATTTTGGTTAGGTAGAATGGTCTGACCTAGCTAAGATAAATGCCACCCCAGTTGGTCACTTGTGTTTTGTCCTTAAATCTTACTAAATCTCACCCAAAAGCTACTAAACTTCGTCCAACCCTTTTGGGATGTAAATCTAACCCTGATAACATGTTTTTAAGGGTGAAACAAGGTTTATTATGTGTATATTTTATACATACCATCATGTTTCATTTATTTATCATTAAAAAAATATAATTATAAGGTATATTAATATGAGAAAATACATGATAAGTGTTTTCTGATCTGAACGTTAGTCAAATAGAGTGAATTTGATGTAAGCTCATTAATATATTCTAAAATTCACCCCAATGCATACTCGAATTGGTCTAATGATAAATTTATATAGTATATATGCGTGATGATGTTTAAGTGCTTAGATACTCTAAAAATGTGTGGAATTATATTAGAACATTGTTGATATAAAGGCATTATCTGCAGCTACTAGTATGGCACCGAAAGTTGTCTAGTGTTTTAATACCAATCGATATCTATGTACATTGTGACTTATATCTCTAGAGAATGATATTGCATGAAAGTATCAAATGTATTTAATACTCTTGATTGATTCAAAATTCTAGTAGTAATAACAACCTAGCTAGAAGGGAATGTTAAATATATGATCATCAATGGTGTAATAAAGTGAGCAATTATTGAAATGCTAACAAATATTTTAATTTCATTGCTATGAGTGTTAATGGAATTCATAGGTTACTTATTGATTAGTACATGCTATAGATAAGGTTAATGTTATGTTTTTATTTCTTTTCTCTCACTCTCTTGTAATATGTAAGGATTATGTTATGGTGTTTTATAAAACATTTTTATCATTAGCTTCATTAGAAATTTAGTTGTATTATTTATCTTATCTTTTCATTGAATTTTTACTTAGCACAATTGTTCTCCCATGCAGGTATGCAAGGTTAGAAGGTTGGGCTTTCGGGTCGACATTTGCAGGCCATGGAACAAGGAGTCTTAAAGTTTAATTTTTGGGTCCTTAACTTTGTTATGTAATGTATTCAAATTTTTGTAACATGTATAAAGATCAAATATTGTAAACAAACTATAAATGTTTTTTTATACATATTACTTTTATGCATTTAGAGTTTATTTGGGAAATTAACTTATTTTGTTTAAAATATTAGCTTTATCAGGTAGCAATACACATAATGTTTTTCTTCCTTAATCTATGTTATAGTGATGTTTCAAGTATATACTGAATTATTAAGAGCACCCCCTATATACTTTCTTAGGGATACAAGGTTCTTACAATTGAAATTACTAAATATTTTGCAGAAGGTTATCTACCTAAGGAATATACATAGTAGCAAAAGAAGAAGCTCAAAGCAAATGCGAGGCATTATTTATGGGATGATCCTTATTTTTTCAAGTTATACCTAAATTAGATCTTGATACATTACATTTCAAAATAGGAATAGTATGAAATCATAAAGTCATGCCATGGAGGAGAGGCAAGCGCTCATCATAGATCGAACCGAGCGGTAGCTAAAATTCTGCAGCCACATTTTTTTTGAACTTCTTTATTTGGTGATGTCAAGTCATTTATGTCTTCATGTGATAGGTACCAACATGTTGGTAACATCTCTAAATGAGATGAAATGCCTTCAAATAATGTGCTAAAGATAAAAATTTTTATTTTTAAGAATTAACTTTATGGGATCATTTCTAAATTCTTTTAAATTTGAGTACAGCCTAGTAGCAGTAAACTATGTAAGTAAATAGGTGGAGGCCATAGCTACTCGGACTTGTAATACTCATGTTGTGCTAGAATTCCTTAGAAGAAATATTTTTACATAGTTTAAAGCACCTAGGGCTGTGATTAGTGATGGTAGCAAGCATTTTATCAACCATCTATTCAAAATATTAATTTGTAAAAATGTGTTAAGTAAAAGGTTACAACCCCATATCATCCCTAAGCAAATAGGCAAGTAGAGATATTAAATGAGAAATTAAAAGCATCATTGAGAAAACTGTTAGTAACACAAAAAAGGATTGGTCACAAAAGTTAGATGATGTGTTATGTCTGTAAATGATGGTGAAAATTTTAAAGTATGGTAATAAATATAAAGTAAATGGGCATCATCTCAAACCTTACAATGCTTCACAAGTCTAGGTTGTTGAGGTAACTTTGATTTTCCATGATACATAAAGTAATTCTAAAAGTCTAACTAAAGACTTGAAAAAAAAATCACAACTAACTTCTTTCCTCTTTTATTGTTTTGACTTGCGTAGGTTTCTATAAATAAATTTGTTTTTTTTATGTGTTTAGGTTTAATATGTTATTATAGTTACATTTCATGAGTTTTGAAGTGTTAGTGTGTTTGAATTTATGGTTGGATTATTGGTATGAAATAAGAAGAATAACTGCTAAAACTCTTAATGTGTTTTGTTCCTAGGAAATTAACCTAGCTGAAACACTAACAATCTCAGTCGGGTCATTTAATCACTTTGAATACAAAAGCATCGGACCCGATTAAGTCACTAATCATTTCAGTCGAGTCACTTGTGCACATTCAATATAGATTGGTTAGGCCAGGCTAAGTCACAACCATCTCAACCAAGTTGCTTTAAAAATTTTAGCCATTATTCTCTATTCTTCCCTTTTCTCTTATTTTTTCTTAACTTTAAATCTTCCTCCCAAGCAATCTTAGACCAAGTAAGTCATATCTCCTTATTTTGTATTTATTTTATATGTATTTGAATTTTATTCTTAATTCTTATTGCATATTTTTAGCTGGGTTTGTCTTTTTTGCTCTCTTTCTACTTAATTGATAGACTAGGGTTAAATGTTGCATGTTTTTCTTGTGCTTTTTTTTATTTTCGTAAATGGCTTGATATTTTGATGATGTGAATTTCAAATTGTGTGTTAAATTGCTTACTAGGTATTTACATGGTGTTGAATTGCATTTATATAGGCTTATTCACTAATACACATCAACTATTTAATAAAAATTCCACAACGAGTTTGAACTCCCAATTTTTGCATTTTTCTTTGACTTGTTTTGCCTCAATCATGTGTGTTTACCTAGTTATCATTATTACCTTTGTTGATACATCCATTTGGTGGCTAATTGTTCAATACAATGGTTAATCTACAAATCAGAGAATGTTTACAATGATATGCCTTTTTAGTGTATTTCACTATGCATCATCTACACTTTATAGCTCTCACATTTTTTCATTGCCCTTTCTAATGTATTGGCATACTTCTTACATTTTTCCATTTTAGTAATGATTCATATAATTTTATTGGAACATAATGAGGGTGGACTTTTTTTCTTTACATTTTGATCATACCCTGTGTTAGTATTTACATGTTAATTGTGTGCTTATTTTATAGTAGATCCTAAGCACTTAAGAAATCAAACGATGTCCAATTCTTTTATTTTCAAATTCCAAGTTAAATTGATCAAAGTTTGTATAAGACTTATAAATACTTCTCTTAAGTGAAGTATTTCAAATCGGTGTATTTAAGTGAAATAATTTTGGGAAATATCGATGGAGATATGAAGGCTGAGGTTAAACGAATGATTAATAAAATTGGGTGGAGTGAGTTTTTTAACAAATCGGAGAAAGTATATGCTAAAATTACTAGATATTTCCTTAAAACCTTTTAATTTTATTTTAAGTCCGACGAGGATACTGATGGGATAGTTTAATTCTAGCTAAACAGGAAGAAATACCATATCACATTCAAGCAATTCACAAAATATCTAGGATTCCCATTTGAAGGTGTGAGGAAGTTATTGAACACTATAACTTAGCAGAATTAAGTAATTATCAGAGATAAAATGGAACCCATGATGTACATGGCATGGCAAACTAAGGCTCATCATCTGAAAAATCATGCATGTATCCTCAATTGATTTTTTGCTCTATCTTTCTTTGGGTACACTGAGGGTGCAAGCAATATGAACTCCTTAGAGGTGTGGTTTCTCATATGCTTATTAGAAGGGATTTGGCTTAATAGAGCATATGAGGAAGATTAAAGATCGCTAATAAAGGCCTAGAATAACAAAGAAATTTGCTTTAGAGGAAATGGTAATGATGCCAGCTCGAGTAGTTAACCATGAGTCACCCAATGATCCACTTAGTGTAGTGGCTTATATGGATTTTAAGATGTTAAGGAATATCAAAATTTTAAAAGAGGATTAAGGTGTTATATATAACCATCATCTGAAAACAAGGGAGGAGTATATTGAGCATATTACATCTAGATGCACACTATTATCTTGAGCTGCACTAGATGACACTTCTGAAAGTAACGATAAGGAGTAACCGGAGTAAGCCCTAGTAGCAGCACCTGTTCACCTTCTGACTCTATAGATTGTGGACTTTTTTAATGGATGTAAAGCATGGTTGGACATCCAAGAAGGAGAAATAAAGAAGTTGCAGCATAGCATTGACACCTTCAAGTGAATCAAGAGAACTTTAAGAAATTTTGGGAACACTTTCCTCTACCACTATCACCTTAGTGATGTAGTACTGGTGCTTTCTTACTGAGATAAGAATATTTTAAAAAGGGAGAAGAACACTTAATTCGGGAAGTATTTCATGGAGAAAGAACATTTCTAACACCATCTCTCATGTTTTGTAGTCATTTTTTATTTTGTTTTTATTTTTATTTTTAGTTTGTTATTTATATTTGTTGTTTAATTTGTAGTACTTTAGTTGCTTTAAATTATAGTACTATGTTTATTTTGCTTAGTTAATCTAGTTTGTGTATTTTATAAAGTTTTATTTTATATTTATTGTATGCATGCTCTATTTTTGTTCTTTAACCTAGTTTATTACTTAGTAGTCTCTCTATCTCTTATTTTTAGTTAGTTATGATTAGTTATGTAGGCTATAAATTTTTGTCACTTAGTCCATAATTAGCCTAGTTCATCCTGGTTTTTTTTTTAATTTTAAACTTTGTTGAATTTTAATTTAAAATTTTGTAGTTTTTAGGGTTTTGATTAACAAACACTACAAAAAAATGCAGAATAGTGACGAAAATTTGCAACAACAATAAAATTCGTTGCTAAATGCACAATATAGCGACAACTTTGAGACAAAAAATGACTTTCATCGCAAATATTGAAAGATTTGGGGGGAAAATAAATATTGTGACAAATTAGCAACAATAAATTCTTATTGTTGCTAATATCAGGCGCCAAAATATTAGCACAAACAATTGCGACGATAAAAATCAGATTTAGCGACAACATTGTTGTAGCTAATTAGCGACAACATCGTTGTAGCTAATTAGCGACAACAATGTTGTCGTAAATTAGGCAAAATATACTATTCCCTTCACATGGCTCAATTGGCGACAACACTGTTGTAGCTAATTAGCAACAACACCGTTGTAGCTAATTGGCGACAACAATGTTGTCGTAAATTAGGCAAAATACACTATTCCCTCTCTGTTGCTCAATTGGCGACAACATTGTTGTAGCAAATTAGCGACAACATCGTTTTAGCTAATTGGCAACAACAATGTTGTCGCAAATTAGGCAAAATACACTATTCCCCCCTGTTGGTCAATTAGCGACAATATTGTTGCAGCTAGTTAGCGACAACATCGTTGTAGCTAATTGGCGACAACAATGTTGTCGCAAATTAGGCAAAATATACTATTCCCTTCCTATGGCTCAATTGACGACAACATTGTTGTAGCTAATTGCGACAACAATGTTGTCGCAAATTAGGCAAAATACATTATTCCCTCCCTATGGCTCAATTGGCGACAACAATTTTGTAGCTAGTTAGCGACAACATCATTATAGCTAATTGGCGACAATAATATTGTCGCAAATTAGGCAAAATAAACTATTTCCTTCCTATGGCTCAATTGGCGACAACATTGTTGTTGCTAATTAGCGACAACACCATTATTGCTAATTGGCGACAACAATGTTGTCACAAATTAGGCAAAATATACTATTTCTTTCCTATGGCTCAATTGGAGACAACATTGTTGTAGTTAATTAGCGACAACAGCGTTGTTTAGCGACAACACCGTTGCCTCAAATTAGGTAAAATACACTATTCTCTTCCTGTGGCTCAATTGGTGACAACATTGTTGTAGCTAATTAGGGAAAACATCGTTGTAGCTAATTGGCGACAACAATGTTGTCGTAAATTAGGCAAAATACGCTATTTCCCTCTTATGGCTCAATTGGCGACAATATTATTGTAGCTAATTAGCGACAACACCATTGTAGCTAATTAGCGACAACAATATTGTCACAAATTAGGCAAAATATACTATTCCCTTTCTATGGCTCAATTGGCAACAACATTGTTGTAACTAATTAGCGACAACACCGTTGTAGCTAATTGGCGACAATAATATTGTCGCAAATTAGGCAAAATACACTATTTCCTTCATGTGGCTCAATTGGCAACAATATTGTTGTAGCTAATTAGCGATAACATCATTGTAGCTAATTGGCGACAACAATGTTGTCGCAAATTAGGCAAAATATACTATTCCCTCTCTATGGCTCAATTGGCAACAACATTGTTGTAGCTAGTTGGCGACAACATCGTTGTAGCTAATTGGCGACAACAATGTTGTCGCAAATTAAGCAAAATACACTATTCCCTTCCTATGGCTCAATTGGCGATAACATTGTTGCAGCTAATTAGCGACAACACTGTTGCAGCTAATTGGCGACAACACTGTTGTAGCTAACACTACAAAAAAATGCAGAATAGCGATGAAATTGATTTATAATTTAAATTGATTATTATAAAATGGATAAAAATGTAAATGTATGAAAATTTACTCATTATTAACATATTTTTTATTATTTCCAAAAAAATCAAATTGTCCTATAACATTTTTGTTTATTGAGTACTAAAATAATTAACCCCCATAAAATTTATTTTAGATTAAAAATGCCTTTATTTTTTATTTTTAATATTTAAATTTTATTTATATTTATATTTAGTTAAACTATTTATTTTAAAAAATTTAATTATTCTATTTTTTATTAGTAAAAATTAGATAAATTAAATTGCTTTTACTTAAATTAATTACAGGTATTCCCAATTGAAAATATATTATAGTCAATTTTGCAAAAGTTGGTTGTAGCCAATTTCCTCAAAATTTTGAGTGGGATAAAGTGGTGCTCGGATAAAATAAATTTTTTTTTCAATTTCACAAAACCCATTAGGTCATTTATTGTCTTCTCAAGCAAAACTCCCTCCGCCCAAACGCTTCAATTTTAAAAGGTTGTTCACTAAATTTCTCCTTCTCTTTCTAAATCTAGGGTTTTAGAATAGTTTTTACTCTGTTTTAGCTTAATTTTTTTATATTAATGTGTTAAATAATTTGTTACAGGCTACTAGGAAATCGCTCAAGATTTTGTTCCATTCCAACGTCTCGTTCTTGAAATCGCTCAACCTTTTGAAAATGAATCAATTTCTTCCATGCCCTCAAACATCCCCACTTTATTCAACTCCACTACTCGATCTCGCTCTTCCCAACTCTGTAGAGCCAGTCTCATCACTAGCCCTGACTCCTTCGAGGTAGGAAGACTGATTGGCAGCTACGGATTTATGAACATTACAAGGTATTACTTATAAGATCTGTTTAATTTCATGTTCAATTTCTCAACGGTTTATTTATTTATTTTTGGCAGTTATTTAGGGTACCAGTCAAGGATGGATATGGAGTATTCACCAGGTAATATGAGGCAACTGAAAGTTCAAGATGTAGGTGAAGATGGTGTAACGATCAAGTGCATTTTGTGCATATATGTGAACTAATTAAGATGGTTAATTCAATGGTTCGACATCTCTCTTTTTCTTTCTTTTTTACCTTCATTTCATTTCATTTCAATCAATGATATTCATTTGATTTTAGTCTTTGCAGCAACTGGTATTTATTTTATTTTTATTCAATTATTTATGTCTTCTTTAAGTCTTTGAGATTTTGAAAATTAAAACCTCTCCATGGAGTGTAAAGGAGATAGAATGCATACAAGAGGTAATTTCGTGCAGGACCTTCATCAGTTTTTCCATCAACCTTATACCCTATCAGCAGAATTACACATCTGATTTTTCACTCACTCCAAGGACTAAGGGTTTTCAGACATGATTAGATGTCAGTATGGAGATTTATAGTCCCACCCAGGGATCCATGCTTGCTTCCCTGCTAGTGGCAAATTGCCCTTGGGACTCAAAAATATTATAAATCAAATGCTGCTAAAAAGGAAAAATGACTCATATATGAGTCAAACAAAAGAAGGTGCAAAAATGCAGATTTAGCAGACTGGCAACAGGTATTTAACAAGGAAATGTATTCTCATTTAGATTTCTCATATTTTTACTGTGTTATACTATAGCCAAATTATTATTTTTTTCACCTTCTCTTAGTTATTAAGTTGTGTTTTGACTACATAATGACTTGTCAAAAATCACACTTACTTTAAGATCTCTCTGCATAAATGTCTATAGGTTTTAGGTGTGGACTAGTAGCTTCCCCATGACTCAATTGGCTCAGTTTGATCCTGGCTTATCATATTATTTTTAAAAATTCTATGGATATGGTTTGTGGACTAGCATGTTCATGCCTAGCTTGACTCAGTTTAATCGTGGCTTATCATATTAAAGGCATTAGTATGAAATGAGAAAATTAGTCGCCCAGTACAAATTCTTAATTTATTTTTGTTGAAAGACTAACTTGTTGAATCTGGCAATAACTAATAATTATGCAGTGCACTTTTTTAATAGTTTTTATATCCATACATTCATATCCTGCAATATAATGCGCTTGTTGAAAGATGGCTTGGGCATTCTATATAACATTATTATTTAGTTCATCTTACAGCTGTTGATGAGTGGTTGAGGGTTTTCCTTAGTTGGTTATTCAACTAAATTAAGCTTTTTCTGATCTGCAGGACAATCAGGCTAACTTTGCTGTTGGAGGAAATAATAGAGGAGATGAGTTATTCACAAGGTGTCCTTTTTTTTACCTTTAATTTTAAAATACAAATTAATAAGCATTAAAGTTCTCCTTATTATTCAAATTTATTTCCGTTCTTTATGCTCATCTTGCATGCTTGATGGAAATACGTTTCATAAGGAGTCTTGAAAACCAGGATGCAATGTCCTGCGCATAAATTAAAACTGAGGTCATAGAGCAATATAACATCAAGTCAAAAATTTTTAGGACTCAAGCATTTGATTTGTATTGGATTCTTTTTAATGCTCGTATTCATATAGGACATTTTAATATTTTAAAGTTATACGGGTAAATATTCTCAAATAAAACTTATAGTGCATAATGTCCATTATATATGCTAACCTTATGTCCTTCAATGTGTCTATTTTAATTTTTATCTTTTCTGTGAGAAGTTGAATGATTTTGTCTATTGCTCGGCTAGTTTGCAATGTTAAATTTTAGTTTTTCTCATAGATATGTTGGCTTGCTTGGAATTTTTCCTGTTGATTTCAACAAAGATTGTGTTCTTCTAATAGTTTATGTGTCCCTTAACAGCAGAAGGTGAGAGTTATCTGGCATTTTAAGTTATTATGCTCAAATGCTTTGTCTATCTAATGTACTTTGACTGGACTATATGTTGTTTTGAAGCGGTTTTAAATGTCCTCTCACAATCTCACCTTCTTATGAACTGGGTCCAAGAATAGTGTGTTTGAAATTTCTTAATATACTTATAATTGGACCTTATAGATACATATACTATTATACTAAAGGTTCTTTTTTCTAGCATGTTTCAACTAGATAAATTAACTTTATCAAATTATAAAGCAAATGTCCGATGTTTTTAGTAAAGAAGCAAATGTCTATTCTAAACCTATTGGTAAGACCTTTCTATTTCTTTACCTATTTACATTGATTTGTTCATTAACAAATTGATTAAGAGAATATGTTAACAAACTTATTAGTTATGACTTGAAATCTACAATGTAAACAAACTAACAGCCTATCTTGGAACCTATGCTGATAAAAAAAAACTGAAAAGTATAGTTAAGGGAATGAAATGCTTTGTTGTTCCTATTCTTCTTTTCCTCTTTGATTTTAATATTAAGACCTGATAGTAAAATTCTTTTAGACACTGAATATTTTACTAGTTATAAATAGTATTGTTAATTTTTGGTTAAGAATTTGGATTTATGATACTTATTATTTATGACTTGGTTATTATCCCGTTTCCATATGGTGAATATGATGGAGAATAGAAGCTGGGGAATAATAAATGGCATTAAGTGGATGGTAAGCTTGATATGAAGCAGAAGAGGAGAGGACAGTTAGAATGAAATAAATAGCATTGATTATTTATGTGTGATTTTGGGTACATATATTGAAATTAGTGTTCTCAGGTTTTCTTTCTTTCTTTTCCATTTTCATTTCACTTTCTGATGCCTTTAAACCCTAGGATTTCACTTTAGACTTTCCCATATATTTGTAGGTGATAAAGAAGAGATTCAAATTTTGTTTGATTTCCAGCCCCTGGAGTACCACTATGATGTTTGTGATGCAATTCTATTATGGGAACAAGTTGGTGTCTCATGTTTCTTCATTTCATTAAGTATTTGTCTTTATGAAAATAATCAATCTAATGCATTTAGAAATGCAATATCGTAACAGGACAATACATAAATGCATAATAAAAAAATATTTATGTTGAATGATCAATTAATTAATTATATATATAATACTTGTCCTAAATTTTACACCTCATATTATCGTTTTGTTTAGATCGTCCTATCATGTTGTAAATTCCACTAAGAAACTAATTATATTATATTGTCATGCCACCATTATGCACGTTCATATTCTAAATTAAGTTAGGTAATTTTTTTTAGAAATTAAATTTAGTTTTGCATGTTTCTATTTTTTTTCCTGTGTTGTCATATTTAATACCAATGGTTTCTCTTTTAATGCCAGGCTGCCGAGGGCTTCTGCCGAAGATACAATGTACAACTTGACTCATTATTTGGAAATGCTGATGGTGAGCCATTCTTGATGATGTTTTATTCACATTCAGTTTGAAAAACTATGTTGTAATTAGAATGATTTTTTTCTATGATGATTTTAGTTTGATTTTAATCAATGTCATAAGATTAATTCTAATCAATTAAATTCATTTTCTATTTTCATTTAGCATGAAAATATAACAAAAAATAGGGTTGTCTCCATAATTTACATAGAACTCGTGATACAACTTTTAGAAATAAATTCTTGATTCATCAACTATTTATCACTCCAATAAATTTTATTTTTCCAAAAAATCCTGGTTTTAATTTTTTTTATATCCATCTATTAGCATGCTCTGCTATATAATGTGCATTACTGGATGTATGATGACATTATTTTATCATTTCTATTAGTACTGGAAGAAAACAGATTTGATATTGAAGGTTTGTATGTCTGGCATTTCAAGTTCCATAAAATTTATCCTAATTTATCTTTACTAAACCAGAAATTGTTCCTTATTGAATGTTTTTTTACGAAGGCATGAATATGCTTCTAGAATATGCACTTTGTTATTATAATTAGATCTTGTAAATAGAATTTCGCTGTTGAAGTCTTTTTGACAAAGGCATGAATTCTTTTATATTTAGAAAGGATATATCTCTATATGAAATATTTCTCTATTTTCATCAATTGAAGTTAAAAGTTAGATGTTAGAATGTAAAATACATATTCTTTGACTATTACTGACTTGCAACATATTACACAGATTTGTGTTGAGTTTGAACAACAGATAGATCAGTGAGTCGGACAGATTCAACAGTAGATGGAGATGCAACAATAATTTTTTGAGTACGAGCAAATGCATATATTCACATTATAGTTATAAGTATATAGTAGGACATTTTGGGACGACATTTGTTATTGCTATATATGCATGTATTATTTTAGATATACAATTAACAATGATATCCATTTGTAAACAAATTTTTCATGAATATATATATTATTATATTAAATGGTGAGTAGTCTATAAATATAAATTTGTCATTTGTAGTTTATTATTTAAATTATTAAATCTTTATATTAATTTAATAAATTAAATATTAATTTTAATTTAGCGAGTGATTAGCATGTCTGAACAGTAGTTATTTAGCATGAACAATGTCGTAGCAATATTGTGATGAAAACACTGTCGAAGCAAAATTTAGCGTGAACAATATCGTAGCAATATTGCTACGAAAATATTGTCATCACAAAATTTAGCGTGAACAATGTCATAGTAATATTGCTACGAAAATACTGTCGTCGCAAAATTTAGCGTGAACAATATCATAACAATTTGGCGACAAATAAACTGTCGTCGCAAAATTTAGCGTGAACATTATCGTAGCAATTTGGCGGTGAATATATTGTTGTCGCAAAATTTAGCTAGAATATTGTCGTAGCAAAATAGCGACAAATATTTAGCGACAACGCTTAGTTCTCGCTAAAATTTGGCGATGACTTCTTGTTATAGCTAAATTATGCTATAACGACTTTTGTTTCAAAACGAAGGTCGTCGCTAAACTGATTTAGCGATGAAAAAACATCAGTTAATTCATCGCTATTTTGCATTTTTTTAGTAATGAAATGAACAATTATGTTGTTTGATGAAGTCCTAGCAATTTAGCATTCAACTTGAGTTATACTTGTAGTTTCTTATCATTGTACATAATAGACCTATTTTAATATTTGAGAAAAATCAATGCATGAAAGTAATTAAGTTAGAAATTCTAGAGAGCTAGAACCTTCATCATCACCTTTCAAAGCCATATAACAACTCAAGCAAGGTTTAGGACATGATTTAGGCAGATTTCTTTGTTTAGCCACTTTAAAAGACTTTTATCCCACTCTTTATGCATTTTTATCATTTGTTAACCCTTTTGAGCAAATTTAGCATGTTTAATAGGTGCTATATGAATTTTTGTTATTGCACACATTTTGATACCTTATAGTCTAAAAGCCTTTATCTCTCCCTTTTAAAAAATGACCAATCTAGGAATGGGGTGAGTCATCATTTGAAGGTTATCTAAGTGTGTGTAGTGGTGAACTAAAAAGTTTTTGTCACATCCTTCACAGAACAATCCTTTTCGATGCGAAACTTAACTAAAACCGGTAAGTTTTTTTTTTTGAACAAAAGGAAACACTTTAACATACTTTTTCATTAATTCCAGAATCAAACAACAGTCTTATAAACAATTAAAACAAACACCATACTTCATACCAAAAAACTTGCACTAGCCACTCATCCATTGACAAATAAAAATATAATCAAAATACAATTCAATCTTTTACCTTAATAGTCTAAGTATATACATGCCAAAAGCTTACACCAACTAATACAAAAAATCTTCTCTTCCTATCTGGACCCACCACGTACTATGCTTCTGCAACACTTCAAAACCTGCACGCAATAAACACTACGTGCTGAGCATTAAATATGCCCAGTGGTGACTACTATTCCAAGAATTTCCCAAGATAAAACACAATTTCGTAATTTATGCTCTACTATTCTTATTTCATTAAATATTTTCTTTTATTTCGGTTATCATTAATCATGTTATTAACTCGTATCTTAATAATCATTATTCTTATGTTTCCAAACTTTCAACTTTACTTTACAGTATCTTCTTAGGTGGATTGATATCAGATTACTTTTACCTCTATGTTAATTTTTACTATAACTTTTACTTTTATCATTACCTTCATTTTATCTTTTA
Organism: Excoecaria agallocha; assembly: GCA_037975025.1. Classification (NCBI taxonomy): domain Eukaryota; kingdom Viridiplantae; phylum Streptophyta; class Magnoliopsida; order Malpighiales; family Euphorbiaceae; genus Excoecaria; species Excoecaria agallocha. Next base: position 86,393 of record JBBPFJ010000433.1, read on the forward strand.
GCCACAGTGATTTAATTAGCATTTCATTTAGCACTGTGTATTGGTACTTATGTCTTTACTAGTACCAAAATAAACTATTTTTAATTCTTGATTTACTATTTAATTATTCAATCTATATTCTAACTTCACTTTTTGCTATTTATTCTTTTACTTTATGTCAATATCATCACTTTTTAACTTTAAGCATTAAGTTTCACTTTATGTCAATATCATCACTTTTTAACTTTAAGTAGGACATTAATATTATTTTCCAAACTTGTCACTTTTCACAATAGCAATTGGTACAAGAAACACCAATTAATTAAATTTATCTTTTTCACGTAAAACAAAATACATTTTAAATCCTTATAAAAGCTTAACTAAACATTGATTTAATATTTTATTCGTATAACACCTTTCTTTTTCTTTTTCTTACTAATTAAACTTTTTAGAAACCTTTACAGATTTATTTCAACTTGCATTTTCTTTCAAACGAAATATTTTTTGTTATAACTTTTTATATTCAATTCAATTAAATAGTACCAATTTATTTATTTCAATGCGCCCCTAGTGCAATATAATAGGATTCTCAAAAAGGATACTTGGAACTAGACCCGAAGGTCCCACTAAACTGATAAATAAATGATCTCGAAAGATCAAGTCTCACAGAGCAGAAATAGATACACCTTTACTTTTATTGAAGCTATGGAGATCAAAGATTCCACCTATAGTAAAGCAAGTCGTCATGACTTGCACCACGGTACAGAGGTGTCCCTATGGCTAGCTAATTATATCCAAAACAAGAATAATAATACCTGCTTATTGCTAAGGGCAAAATAATCAATCACATTTGCAAATGTTTTTGAACATTTAAAAATCTTTAATTTCTTTCTTTTATTTATTGCTATACTTTATTCTGATCAAATGCACTTTTGTGTGCCTTTGACTATTCAATAACTTTTTGTCCTTTTATTCACTTTCTCTTTTCCAGTCACTTTTGTGAATTATTCTTCGATAATTCACTCAAGTACTTAAACTTTTTAGTCTTTTATACATATTATAAATTATGAATTATGGCATTGTAATTCACAATTTTCTTTTATTCTTTTTGTGTAATTCTTTGCGAATTATTTTTCAATACTTCTAAGCTTGATCTTTTTACACTTTGTTTTTCATTTGTCCAAAACTTTTTAATTATTCACTAAGCCGACTTTTATTTTGTCAGCGAAATATTTTATCATCTTTCACTCTTTTACTGCTTTTTATTGACTAATTTATTTTGATAACTTAGTCACACCTTTATTTTACTACTTTTTACGCACTTAGGAATTCTATAAATATAATTTATTATTTTATGCCTAAAAAATGCATAATTTGACTTTTTCTATTGGATTATTCATTTCAAATACATAATTATAATTTTGCCATTAAAATCATTTATTTTCATTTTTATTATACAATTTCTTCCATTATTCATCGTTTATTCTTTAATTTATCATTTTCGGGTAAAATTATATTTTAGTCCCCATACCATGAAAACTTATTCTTTTGACATAGTTAGGTCTCTGAAATTACCATTTTGTCCTTGTTAACTATTTCTTACTTATTTTTACTAGTTAATTACCCACTTTGAATTTTACCCCAAAACTTTTATTTTCTTTCATTTGAGTCCTTTTTTCATTTAAAACTTCATTTTATCTTTCTTTTATTTACTTATCAATTTATTTCCATCATTTTATAAATTATCTACCGATAATTCATTATTCTTATTATTTTCACGACTTAATAATTATTTCAAAAAATTCATCGGTTGACTTTTTTTTCTTCTTGTCATTAACATTAATTTAATTTCATATTAATTCATCACTTTAGTCATTTTTATACAATTATGTATTAATATTTCAATTATTTTCATTGTACATGTTCACATAAAAATTCCAATAAAATCCCAATAATTTCAATAAAATTCAATAAAATTTATTTATGCATTATTTATTATTTAGCATCATTTCTCACTAAAATAATCAATTAATTCTCATTATTTCATAATTTCCACTATAGACATAACCAATACATAGGCTTTAAAATTTCAAAATAAATTCCAATAATTCATTAAAAATTCAATGGCATCAATTATCATCTCTATATTCAATTTAGGCCATCATATATTATTTTCATGCAAAATTTCACATATTTCTCTTAGTGTATAATTCGGCCACCACTACCTTTCCACCCTAAAATTTTTCTTTGTCTCATTTTCACTTTCCATTTATCTTTTCTTTAGTCCAATTACAATTGCCCTAACATAATTACATCAATTAGCTACTTTAAACATTTTTACCTTAATTACATAATTAGGAAAAATTTATATTAATAAGAAAACTAAAGGATTTTGTAGTCACTTACCTTTTTTCATGCTTTAGCTTCTTTAGGCTTCCTTTTCCATGCCTTAAACCAAACAAATTCCTCCATCATCATGAAAAACCCATAGGAGCCGAATTCTTCATCAAACAAAATACTATGATATCAACCTTTTTAGCTCAATTTAACCACAAAAATAGACTCTAGGCACCTAAAACTACTTATAGGTACCTTCAAACAAATTTAAAACCTTGAAAATCCATTACCTCAATTTGACCCCTAAGCATTTCCCTCTTGATTTCTCTTGCTTTCATCCTTCAAATCAAAGGCTTGAGGCTTGATTAATCATCTAGAGGGGTGGAACTACAACTCCTAAGTTGAAGTTTATGAGAGATCTTGAGTGGTTATGAAACAAGAAAGAGATAGTGGTAGATTTGGCCATGAAAGAGGGAGTGGAAGGTGATCAATTTTTCTGGAGTTTTCTCTAGATTTCTAGCCCTTATATACCTCTCTAATGGGCCAAAATTTGGGTTTGATGAGTGGGCTTTGCCCATTTAAACTTTAAGGCCCATTTAGGCCCTTTTAAGCCCAATCCAATTTCTCTCTCTTCCTTACATCAAATCACTTCAATTTTGATTTCATCATTCTTAAAACATCAAAAATAGGTAGTACATAAATTTTGACTCAATCAGAGTCCGTTATCGATCCGATTCGACAACTGCTAGTGTCACCAAAAAATTCCATTCTCATCATCAAAATATTCTACATAAAAATTCATGTAGGCATGCAAAATCTGGCAATTTTTGGAGTTTGTTTACTATTTTTAATTATTTATGCAAAATCAAGTCCCCTTCCCTACGATAAAAATTGACTCACTACATTTTTTGTATTTTTGACTTTTGGAGGCCCATTTGACCTCAAATCCACTTCAAATTTCAATCCTAGGCTCACCATCACTATTCATTTCAGATGTTCCAATAAAATATTTTTGACTTTTGGAGGCCCATTTGACCTCAAATCCACTTCAAATTTCAATCCTAGGCTCACCATGACTATTCATTTCAGATGTTCCAATAAAATATTTTTGACTTTCGGGTGTCCTTTCAGGTTCGGGGAACACTATTCACTGCCGGAAAGCACTATTCACAGCTGATCCGATGTTGAGTCCATTACAATTTTTAAATTTTATAAATTAGGGGTGCTATCAATAATTTTGATTGCTAAACTTAGAATGTAATCCTATTTTGGGACATGAAGTTGTTAAATACCATATCGCTTATTTCATCAATAAAAATATAGCTATTTACTCTTTGAAACAAAATTCCAATTGTGTAAGCTAGTAGTATATAGTAATCTTTAAGGAGGAAAAATGATTAAAAACTCTCAAAATGACTGAGTTTGTGAAAGAAAAGTGAAATTTTAGTATAACTTTCCTCTTTTGTACTTCATGGAATTACTTGTTCTACATTTCGAGCAATTAAGTTATGACAATTTTAGTGAGATTAGTGTGGGTATAGTTTTATTTATAAGAGGAAGTTAGTGTATACAAGTAGGGGGTGGCTATTTTAATCATGATTTTCTATATCCTTTCTTGTTAGCCTTTAACTTAACCAATCATTACAACCAGTTTAAAAATCTGATGATCCTTTCTTGTTCTGAGTTATTTAATAGAGATAACCCTAGTGGTTCTGGTGCTAAAAAAGAGGCCTATGGTATCTCTTAAGTTTCAAGTATGAAACCACATGTGCATTCCTATGTACCTTAATTTTATTGCTTAATTATTAGATTGTACTAAAGTTTTGGTTTTGAAAATGATTAAATTATTTTGGTCTTGCACACACAATTGGAAACTTTCAAGTACTTTCTTGTTTAAGTCTTCCTTATCTAGGTTACCATCAAGTGTTACTGTTAAAATGTTACTCATAATCTTGAATTGCATGATTTTAGGTTAGAATTTGAAAATTTTGAAAATGTGGTTTCATTCAAGTTTTACTCGAGGGAGAGCAAAAGTTAATTTGAGTGTGTTTTAAATATGCCTTTTATGTTTAATTAATGTGCATTTTATGTTTAATTTGTTTGTGAATTGGGATTTTGGATTTTGGAATTAGTTTATGTTGATTTTTTTTAGATTTTAAAAATCAACCTACTTAAGATGAAGGGTGGCTCAGCTGGGTAATTTGAAGAAAGATATTTATCCATAAGCACTGGACCTAGTTAAGATGGTTTGTGACTTAGTCGGACCACTTGGAATTTTTAAAAGCAGAGGCATTGGACCCAACTGAGATGGAAAATGACTCAGCATGGTTGATTTAGACTTTTTGACAATTCTGAAAGTATTTCAGTAGCAAATGGAGACTTGGGTGTAGCTGGACTCTAATATTTTTGGTTTTTTTTAGTTAGTTTCAATTAGTTATTGAATAGTTAGTTTATTTTTGCTTTAAGTCTAACTTAGTTTTTCATTAAAGCAATAATCAGGTAATTAGATATCTATACTTAGGGTTAATTTCAAATTTTCTTCTTTTAGCTCAAGAGCTGGAGATTGAAGACATCAAAGTTGATTCATGAGTATATTATCTGGTTTTGTATTCATTTATTCAATTTTAAATATGAACAGTGAGTAGTTTATTTCTTTTTTTATAGGATTCTTGAATCCTTGTTTTTCTACTGTATTAACTCTTAATTGAGTTTAATTCAATACAAGTTCTTTTGTTGAGGGATTCTTAAATCCTCATTTTTCTACTGTTATGACTCTCAATTGAACTTAATTCAATATAAGTTATGTTATTTAATTATTCTTATGCTTATCTGTATTTTTGGTTATATTTAGATTCACATTTGATGTATCGAATAGATGATTAGATTTCAATCTGAGTTTGATAATTAATATACATGCCTTTTCTAATATTATTGTGTTCAATAGTTTCTTATGTTCTAAAAAATTAAGATAAGAGATTATGATCATAAATATTTTTAGGATAAAGAAATTTAAATTTTGAATAGATTGAATTTAGATGTTCAAAAAGAGATTAAATCAAAATCTGGGAACTTAAAATTGGGATTGATGCTAGTTTTTAAACTGTTCCTAACCGAAGAGTTTAATTCTCTAGAATGACATTTTGAGTAAATGGCTTAAATTTAGTTTGGTTGTCCACAACGAATCTGTGTTATCTTTCCACAGAGTAAATTTCAATATGTAGGAAGAGGGAGGATGGTTCCTATAGCAAAAGGTTTTAGTAGTTAATTTTTATCATTAAATCTGTTAAATTCTATTTTAATTAATTTTAGACTTTACTTTCTATTTTCAATTTATTTAGCTATCTAATTAATCACAATCAAACTCAGGAATTCTTTATCATGATTTCTACTTTTTAAAATCTCACATTCTCAATCCCTTGGGTACAATATTTGAGGATATTAAATCCATTTTCTTATATTACTAGCTGATCTAGTATACTTGTTAGGCGCCGATTAGTCTTCCTAGTAGGACTGTGGCCAATAACCTTCTGCATATGCTAATTTATTATTTTCTCTACCTTTCTAAATAGAGATGTACAAAACCTAAACTGACCCAAACAACCATAAATAAATAAATCCAAAATTTATATTTAGGGTTAATAAAGTTATTTGGTTTGGGTTGGGTTGAAAATATTGGCCTACTTTGCATTTGGGTCAGCTTGATTTTAAACATATATATATATACCAACCTTCAAATTATACTCACTTCGTATAATTTCCTCAATAAATTGATCCTCATGAACCAATATCAGAAGTACTGCTCATATATTAAAAAGTGTTGTTAGGCGACTCAAAATTCGGGGCCTTTACATAACCACCGCATAGAACTGGACATAGATTTATATTCATTATGATATGTTTTTATTTATTTTTTTTAAATAAGTTAAAAATTAATGAACAACCAATTTTATTTATTTGGATGCTAATTTTCATTTGATTATAGATAATTCAGTGATCACACATAATGAATACATAATTTATTAATATATGTGAAGAAAAAGGTCAATTTCACTAGCTTTAGAAGTAAATTATATTTAGTTAAATATGTGGTATAATTATACAATTATAGTATAATACGATTACAAGCAAAAAAATAAAAGTAAAAATTTATAGAGTCCCTACCAATTTTTATTATTTTGTCTTTATATTTAAAAATGGTTTGATAAATATATATAATTAAAATTTCTAATAATTTAATATTTTATCAAAATTTTACAAAATAAAAATAAATTATAAAATTTTTTAGAATTATTTTAAATGAGATAATAAATTTTATATTACTATTTTATTAATATTTACTTTTATTAATTTTCATAATGTGATTATATAATAATTATAACAAGTAGTTTATTATTATTATTATTATTATTATTATTATTATTATTATCAAAAATGTAAATTTTTTAAATAAATAACTTTAAATTTTGAGATAATTGTTAAAAAATTATTATCAAATTATAATATAATTTACAAATTTTTGTTTCAAAATAAAATATCAATTTCATATGATATATATCAAAAATACATGAAATAGAAAAAGCTATTTTTTATTTTATTTTCGACGAATTAGCGACTACACATTTTCGTTCCTAATATTTTTACTGAAATCTAATACTAATATTTCATTGCTAAATTATCGCAAAAAGAGGCACGATATTTCCCTCCAAAATTAGCAATTAAAACTTTCGTCGTTAAATTTTCTAGTACTAATTTTACAAATAAAAAAATTAAAAATGTTAGTAACGGTACATTTGTCACTAATTCCATCGCAAAACACGACGCATAAATTTTCCACCAATAATTAATGACTGTTTTTTTAATTTTGTCACTATTTCATTGCAAAAAAAAATGAAAAATAACCTTCCCATGATAGAATTGTAAAATAGTTGCGAAACCGTCGTAAATTTGCCACGAAAATAATGTTGTCGCTAATTTTAGTCGTTAATTTATAGTTTTTTTTTGTAGTGATTGATCAAATGCATTTGATCGAAAAACCTCAAAATTAAAAATGACTCAAAGCTAGTAATAAGCTAAGTTTGAGGCAACTTTGAGGCAAAAGAGGAAAATATGAAGAAATATTTAACAAAAGTCAAAATCATCCTCAAAGAGCTTAAAGAAGAAGGAACAACATAGAGCATTAAGAAAGTCTCGAGAGATTAAACGATAGTCGTAAATCAGCTGGCTAAATTAGCAGCCTTAAATCATCATACAATGGAAGAAGATATTAAAATTGAAGAGCAGCCATAATCCTCTTTGGAAGAACCTAAGATAATGTAAATTGATCAAGAATTGGAGACATGGATGACTCCGGCAATTCATTATCTTCAAATAAGTGAACTACCAGAAGATAATACAGAGGCAAGGAAAATCAATAGAAAATGCTTGACTATGCAATAATCAATGGATTGCTTTACAAAAAGCATTTACCCACCCTTAGCTTAAATGTGTAATAAAAGAGGATGGGAATTACATTATAAAGGAGATACACGAGGGAATATCAGAGCTCAAGAAGCCAGTAGAGCAATCGTAAGGAAGATGTTGAAAACAAGTTATTTCTGGCCAAATATCTTCAAAGACGCTTACAATTTGGTTAAACAATGTTTGCAATGCCAGATACATAGAAAAATTATAAGGCAGCTTGTATCCAAGCAATCCCCGATCAGAGTGGCGTGGCCATTCTATCAATAGAGATTGGATATTTTAGGTCCATTCAACAAAAGCAAGCGACAATTAACGTTTCTTGTCATTGCAGTTGGTCACTTCTCTAAATGGATAGAAGCTAAACCCTTGGCAACTATAATAGTAGGAAAAATAAAAAAATTTCACTTGGAAAGATATTATATGCAAATATGGCTTGCCAAAGATCTTTATCACAGATAATGAGAAGTAGTATGATAACTCTACATTTAGGTTTTTTTGCTCTAACTTTAAGATCAATCTGCGATTCACCTCTGTCACTTACTCACATACCAATGGCATGATAGAAGTATCCAATCGGACAATCTTAGAAGAGATGAAGCAAAGATTAGGTGATTCTAAAGTAAATTAAATAGAAGAATTGCAAAGTGTCCTATGGTCTTATAAGACTTCTTCAAGGGAAGGAACACATCAGATGCCATTCTCACTAGTATATGGATTGCAAGTGGTCACACCAGTAGAGATAAAAAATCCCTCCTATAGGTTAACCCTCTTCTTCGAGCAAAAACATGAATGGGAAAGAAAATAAAACCTTGACTTAATTAAAGAAAAAAAAAAGAGGATGCATACACAAGAATTGCAGCCTACAAACAAAGAATGGCTAGATGCCATAACAACAAGATAAGGCTCCAAATTTCAATATTATGGACTTGGCCCTATGAAAAGCAAAAATTGATATAGGTAATGTAGTAGTCGGGAAACTCATGCCTAATTGGGAAATACCTTATGAAATATCCAAAGTATTAAGCATAAGCACTTACAGGCTAAGGTCAATGGATGGATTCAAAGTCCTTAGATATTGGAATGTAGAAATGCTTAAAAAATATGATGTTATTCTTGACCCATAATGTTGATGGAAGTTCAAGAAACTTTTTGCATTTATAGCATTGAAAAATGCACAAAAAGCATTAAATCAAAAAATAAAAAACTTAGGTTCTCATTTAAAAGTTATCTTAAAATACAAAGGAAAAATTAACTTTGTGGATTTACGCCTTCTTCATTCTCTTCATCCTCTTCATCAATGGGAGGTTCAGAGAGTGCAGTAGGATCTTCTATAAAGCTAAAATCTTCTTCAAGAAATGCCTTCGACACTTGTAAATAACCTTAGCAAATATTCTAGATTGGATAACTCCAACTTGTTCGACTAGTTCATTCTTTTGTCATTCCATTTCTCTTGTATAAAACTCATGAAGATACTTTTCTTTACTTCAAAGATCTTCAACCGTTGAGCTAAAAGAGCTATTTTCCTTCTGGCATTAGTCGATTTGATCGTATAACTTAACATGCTTGTCCGACAGTTCTTAAGTTTTAGCCAAACACTCTGAATGAATAGCTTGCAATTTCTCCTTAAAATCTTTGTTTGCGGTCTCCATTTTTTCCTTCAGCTTTCGCTTGGCAGTAGTTTTCTCTACAAGTTGTCTCCTTCAAGCTATATTTTCTATATACAGATGCATTGCCTTTTGCATAACTTAGTAAGATTAAACCATTTAGGAGAGTAAAAAAACCTCAAAAACCTACCTTTATGGCCTCAAAGTTAATTTCGGCCAATTCCTTTTGAGGCAAAGAAATAGGGCCCTTCTCACTCAAATCCTATCCAACATCTTTCCTCGACTGATGAAGTCTAGCACTTAAGTATTCCAAATGGAACACTTTTCCTCAAATTTATGCTATAAAAGCTCCTTCAGGGCTAAGCTTTCAATCCCAGATGGTAGTATTAGAGTTGGACCTAAAGCACGTTTCTATATGACATATCGATCGGATGCAAATCTTGCAAAATTAAGAGCGGCCTGAGGGTCAATATGCCTCCCCTAGTTTTGTCTTAAGGAAGGACCTGTGCTACCTTTCTAGGATCATCCCTAAGCATCAACCTATAAGTTTTATAGGACTTTTTCGATTGAGCATATTTGTAACCTTTAGGGGTAGATTTTCCTTTTTTTCTTTTTGTTAAGATTTATCTTAATGCTCTTTAACACCTTTGATACAAAATCAGAATCCATAGAGGCTGCAAGAAAATAAAAGATAGAGTTAGTAAAAAAAGAAAAGCCATAAAATGAAATAGTGTCATACAACAGTTATGCTTACGATCGAAAATAGAACAATTGACCTCAACAACTGTAGGCCTATCTAAAGAATCCAATAAAGAGTCAGAATTGATCGGTTCACCTTGATGGTCTTCAACAAATTCATTAATGCACTAATTTTTAATGATCGGTGTTTAGCAGGTATACTAGATCGGCTAGTAATATAGGAAAATATAGATTAAGATCCCAAATATCGTATCCAAAGGAACATGGATTGCTAAGCAAAATATCTATTTATGATTTAAGTTAATCTAAGATTATTTCCCAAATTTTTAATTTAAAGATAATAACTAAACTAAAATAACAATTAAACAAAATAAAAACTAAAACTAGACCAACATAAATTAAGAACAAAGCAATAACTGAAATACTCTTGCTAAAGGAACTATCCACCTCAACTTCCATTGTAATAACTTAATTAAAAAGAGAACACAAGTGATTATGAAAAAACTAGTAATAAAGCCTGATATCTTATGCAAGGATATCATTCTAAGTATTAAACTTATAGACAAATCAAATACTTAGCATAAAAATCCAGTTTTAAATTCCTAGACATCCATTATACTCTTTTGCAAGCAAGCTTAACTTAAATCTATTCTTAGTTTAACTTTTCTTAGTCTTAACTTACTATTACCAACATATAATTACACCTTACTTAGAATATAATTATGCATTAATACCAATTAACTAACCCAAGAACATGCAAACTAATAGTCATGCATAAATCAATCATTAACTATTAATTAAAATAGGTTAAACATTAATTCAATAACAACCAAAGATAAGAAGTTTCCCAAAACTAAGAAATAATCAAACTTGCATTGAAATAAAACTCAACATAAAGTCATTATGATGAAAATATAAGGGTATAAGTTTCTCTTAGCAAAAGTAGAAAAACTACTTACCAAACATTATAAAAATAAAAGAACAAATAAAGTAAAGAGATATAATACTCATGAAGCTTCAAACTTTGTTCTTGATGACTTCAATAAAAAAGATTAAATCTTTTAAGAGAATTATAAAGCAAAGAAAATAAGAAAACTAAGCTAAAATTACTATACAATTAACTAAAGAAAAACTTAACCTAAAACTAAGAAAATTCATAATTGAAGTTTTTTTCAAGTTCTTATGCTTTAGTGCTTTTATAGTTGAATAATCTAGCCAAAAGAAGAAGTTTTGCTAATTTGTTCTTCCTAATCCAGAGCTAAATCAAAATTTTGGTTGAATTGGAAGTCTTTTGTCAATTGCATAATAAAACAACTTAAAAGAGTGAAGTTTTGCCTTGGGTGAGTGTTTTATCAATCTCCTGATTGTTAACTCACTGGAATAAAATGGAACTTCTTGCCTTCTTTTCCAAATTATGAAATTGGCCCAAAATTCTCATATTTTCAATTAAGTCACTTTTTCTTTCAATTTAACCTTGAAAAACACCAAAAATTATAATTAACCAATAAAAGCACAAATTAACTAATTAATAATAAAATTAACTAAATTAAACATCTAAAAATATACTAAAAATATCGTATAATTCACACCTATCACTTGACTTAAAGTCATCAAAATTAGCCATTAAAGCTTTTAGATTTTGTGGTTAATCCGATCGGTGTAGGCCCACCCCAAAACCTCCCTTTTGCCCAACTAAAAAGAACTTCTCTTTGAACCATTTGAGAGAAGTAGGAAGGGCAAAAAACCTTTACTTACTCCTATTTGAGAAATGATACTCATTTCTCCCATCATGGCTAGAAAGGTAGAAGAAATGGGTGAATAATTAATAAACTTCCATCCATTTAGATTTAGTTGATTAAGGGCAACCTCATGGCCTGTAAGAATACTTGCATCGAAAGAAGGCAAAGGAAATCACAAACCATACTTCAAGCTACCCTCATGATAGATAAACCATTCATTTTTATCCTTTCCAAAATGACCATCAGAAACAAATATGGGCATATAACACACCAGAGTGAATACATTTTCTGAAAATTTTTATTTTGCCTTAATATTGTTCAAATGCATAACAATAATTTTAGTATGGTTGGCTATGGGATCTTTACTTTGGTATTCTTTAATAAATCTTGTATCTAAACCATCTCCGCTCCCACTTGGAATACTAATACTTGAAGCCATTCTAAGAGGAACAGTTTTGATAAAGGAATTCATAATTTGCTCGCAGAAAGCAGACTTTAAAATGGTATAAAAATGTTTTAACTCTGATAATGAGAAAAATGATAAGGGCATTGATCCATAAGATGGAGAAGATCAAATAAAATTAAAGGAACTCATCCAAGTAAAGAAAGCTTGCTTAATAAAATCAGCTAGAAAAATTAAGAAGGAAATGCCAAAAATACGAAGAAATCCAAAAGCCCCAAACATTTTAGAACTTTTGTAAATGTATGAAAGAAAAAACCTGGTACCTATTTATAAGAAAAAAAAATAAAGACTTATCTAACACGCCTAATAAGAGGACACCAAGTGGCCCGAGTTTGCAGGAGCTATTAAATGACACTATACACAAAGCATTGTCTATAAATGATGATCATCCAAGTAAATGATCCCCTTTGATTTTGAATTTCAATTTTAAAATCTCAACCTTTGGATATAAGAATGCAGAGTTTCGAAAACATTAATGAAAAACTGATCGAATTGATTTATGAGGGGGACAAATGATAACATCCTCTAAAGTTCGGCCTTAAAACCTAAAAGCCCAATGTACATGCAAGCCCATAAAGGAAGCATTTCAGATAATTAGATCGGATTGATGTGACAAGCATGTCACATTAGTACCAACAATATTGCCTCTATACCTACATTTGATATTGCTCACCTAATCAGGTATGGTCGCTATAATGCAATCACATCATCACCTTAGGTCACTATTCTAAACACTCAAGAGTCGAATGGCCTATAAACTATCAAAGCCCTATAAATAGAGAAAACATAAAGAATCCCGATAATGTCAATCTCTCTCTAAATACTTTTTATATTCATTTTCTCTCTCTAAAAGATATATGTTAACTTAAGCATTGGAGCTATCCTGGTCTGACCAAATGTTCTTTTCTTTATAGATTTTGAGAAGTTCCTCACTATTGGGCCCTTCCTCTTCTTTTCTATAAATGATATTTTTGGAAATATCGGTAATTAATTATTTTTCCTTTTTATTTTCAATTTATTGATTATTTTTGGTCTATAATAAAAAAGGAGTTTTCTACTTCTAAAAGAAAAAATCACATAAAATTTTTTATATTAAATAATTGGGATTTTTATTAATAAAATTGGACTAATGTCTTGTTTGAAGCCCAAAACTCACACTTCTAAATAACAAGCTTTTTTTGTAAATAATATATAATAAATTTATGCATAATTAATTAATATGGTATTTTTCTAATAAAACGGGATCACTCATCACACTTTTTCTTCAAAATGCACAATAAAAGCATATTTGTAAATATATATGCGAGAACCAATGTTCTAACTAAAATGGATTATAAATGAACTAACTATTTTATGTATGTCTACTGCTTAGTAGATATTATTTTATGCCATGATTTTACTGCTTTATACGCCATGTTTTACCGTTTTCCAAATTTGATTGAGTATGCCTTTATATTTATATGCATGGTTATCCGTATGATAAGAAAGATAAAATAATCAATTTGAAAGCCCATTCATAGTTCACTAATCAAAAGTATAAATAAGAGTGAGATTTCAAAACCTCTATAGTTTTGGCCACATAAGGTCGGAACACTATTTTCCAATATTTTATTAGGTGATAGTTCCTTTATACCTTCCTTATGGTGCCCAATATAGATGCACATTGTTCATTTGACTTGAGAGACCTTTTTATTTGGCCAATCCTAAGAGTGGATCTTGGTCCAGATAGAATGGTCATTATCCCATACATTCCTTCTATTTCCTTTCCTTTTCACCTTTCAATAGGAGCAGGTGAGATCGAAAAATTCTTTTCCAAAGCGTACACATCACAATGATGACTCTGCTGGGAACCATGAGACTTTTCTTTGAAACTACTTTTGATAAGTTTAATATAAATGGGCTTAAAATTAAGAAATTTTATTTTTCTTCAAAAAATTGTATTGCTAGAGCCTTATAATTAAGTTAGGCACCTAATCTTAACCCCAGTGCTATCCTGAAGTATGCCTTACATTCACTCAATGTAAAGATGTGTCAAGGAGAACCACCAGCCCAAATCTCATACCAATTGCTATATAAAATGGTGACCCATTAGTCATTATGTTCGTGATAAGCTAGACCTATTGGCAGGGACCATGCTTGGGTAGCCTTAAACTTTCAACATCAGACTCAAGCCTATGTAATGACTGTATGCTGGAGCCCATGCTTATTTTGGACTAGGTTCTTGAAAGCCCACTTTTAGGATCCAAAAATCAGAGAAGGCTTATTTTTAATCACGAATTGGAAACTTCATCATAAAGAGGGATCAAATCCAATTTATGGCTGGTAGTCAACCCACAAAGATGTCTACTAATGGGACCAAAAGAGGTGGGTGTCATAGAGTCTCTACTTAATAGAATGTTGTAAAATGAATCTCGATCTTTTGATGTCCAAATAGAGATTGGTGTTCAAAATATCACGGCTTCAATTTAAATAATACCTAATTGACGAATAGTTTGACTGGACTTTAAAAATAGAAAATGATATCTAAAAATTCTCAAAACTTTCAATTCTACTTTAAATGAGATGTGGAATATTTTAGTGTAAAAAAATAAATTTTACAATAACACTGAAAGTGGTTGAATAAGATCAATTTGAGTGAATCGGACTAGAATCGGACTCCAATTCAGTTAAAATTTTTATAGAGGCTTAATTTATTATTTTAAGAATTATGAAATTAATTTTGAGTGAATTTGGAGTTGGAAAGAGAGAGAAATAATTTAGAGTGCATAAATGGACTTAAAAATAAATTTGAGCTTAAATTAGGCCCAACCACTTTGGTTGGACTAGCTCAGTCGGAAATTTATAGTATTTAACCCCCAAATTATCAAAAATTTGGAGATTACTCTAGAACTTCTGCATCTCCTTCTTCCTTCTTAATCAAAATCTATCTCTCTTTTCTCCCCTATTTTTCTTCTTTTCTCTCTCAAATTTCTACCAAAATTAAGCCTTTTAAATAATATTCAGCTTCTCTATAACATTATTAAAATATTGAAAATCCAATATAAGTGAAATAAGTAGATTAAATCAAGGATTCAAGTTAGGGTGCAATTTCGTAGGTAAGAGAAATTGATGTTTCTTGGATGTAATTTAAGGTATTTAGTTTGTGAATATGCCATTATATTGCAAAAGGAAAGTATATTAACTCTATTTTCTTTGGATAGGAATTTTAGCCATAAATAGGGAATAAGGAAGGTGAAGGTAATTCAAAAGGAAAGAATAAGGAAAAGGAAGCTTAATGAGTGTTTTTCAAACTTATAAGGTTATTGGTTATAAATTCTAACCATTTCCATTTAAGTTGACTTATTTTATGCTAGATTTATATTATGTTTATATGTAAATTGCATGTATAATGAAATTAAACTATATATATATATATGTTTATTATATTATGTTTCAATGAAATTGTTATGTGTTTAATGTTAATGTTGAGAAATAAATGATCTACAATGTAGTTAGTGAAAAATGAAAGGATTTGAAAATGAGAATGTCTTATAGAACAAAATAATTAAAAGAGGAAATATAATAAAAGAAATATAATTAATTGCCCTTGGTACTAGTCTAGTGGGTAATCTAGTTCAGAATATAATTAGCTAGACATATAGACACTTTACCATGGTGTGAGTCATGAGGACTTACTATAGTAGGCCAATGAAAGTCTACTAAATGAAATAAAATGTTAAATGTTAAGACTGTGGAATGTAAATGTATGAGTGGTCCACTGGATCACTCTTAAATGTTGTGGATATGTATGGTCCACGTTCCATGTATCTGGTTCGAAGATTCTTTTCGGAATGATACTAGGGGCAATATGGTAGAAAGATTGGTACTGAAATTAAAATAAGTGAATAGGAATTAAATAATAGATTATAATGAAAATGGAATTAATTGAAAGAAAATGAAAATTTAAGGGTAAATTGATAATTTTTACTAAGTATTGAATTCAATAATAAAAATGGATAAATAAATAAATTAATAATAAAATAGGTAAATTAGCAAAATAATAGGGACCAAAATGTAATTTGGCGTAAAATGAACAATTAAGGGACTAAAATGTGAATTGTAAGATAATTAATGTAGTAAAGGTGAAAATGGAGTTACTTATTGGTATTATGGTAATTAAGTAAAAATGAAGGATAAAAATGTAAATAAGTAAAAGTCTATAGACTAAAGTATAAAAGTGCAATAATGTGACTAATGTAGGGACTAAATTGTAATAAGAGTACCAATATAAATATAAATGCAAATACTAAGAAAATATGGATTTAATGACTAAACAAGTTAACTAAGATAGTAATATAGGCAATTAAAGTAATTATTAAGAAATTTAAAGTTTAATGTTTAAAAAGAATATTTAAGGAAAATAAGAAGTAGTAATAATAATTAATGCACATAATAATGTTAATGATAGTAAATTAAGTAATGGAAATGAAAATTAGTTGTAACATTTAAAAGTAAATGGCATGTATAATTAAGTAACCAAACTATTAAGGGATTAACTAACTAGTTGATTATAACAAGGAAATAGGTGTAAATTTAAGAACAAATGAGCATAATAATAACTAATTACATATTATATTAGATAAGTTAATCATGTTTGCTAGTTACATATTATATTAAATAAGTTAATCATGTTTGCATACCTATATATAAATGAAAATCTTTAGGCTTGTAACAACTATTGAGCATATTTAATGCTCAGCACGTAGTTTATTTACTATGTGTAGGTACGTCTAGGTGACTAGTGAGAGCAAGCATACACTGATTGGAGAGTACTAGATCAAGGATTCTTTTTGCTAGCATATTTTGTATAATAATTATTATTGGCATATATATGTGTAAATATAAGTACACTTATAGATATGCATATCACTTTATATGGACTTAAGAATGATAGTTTGAACAAGTTATGGCTTGATATAGATAAATCATTGGATGAAGGTGGGATGGATGTGAATGGATTGTACATGTGGATGTTTGAACAATATTAATATTGGAAATTGTTGATTATGGTAGTGTGCCCTATACAAGCTGTGTTTTGTTGGAAATTGCAGGAAGTGTATTGCAATATATAAGCTATTGTGTTGCCAAAATTTTCATTGAATGAATCAGAAAATTTGACAGTTATAGGTCATCGGCAAGCATAAAGACATTAGATATTATGTTAATCAACCAAGATCATTAGTTAAAGAATTAAATGAAAGGATTTTAAATAAAGTAACTAAGTGAAATAAAAGTGAAACAAAAAAGTTCACCTAATTGCATTAATTCCAACCTATAGTAGGCATATAAACTATGATAACTGTATAGTGAACAGGACGTATGTATAGAAATGTCGTATAAGAGTTATAATTTTTATTGGTATCAGAGCGCATTTTAGGAAAGTTTAAGATTGGAGTGGGGTGATATGATGGAATTTAATGCATATACATGCCAATTGATGAATGCAAAGTGTTATAAGACTAATGTATGATTGCTCCATTTTGTATTATAGTGATTAATGGCTTCCAATCCGAGTCATAGAGAATAGGAAGTTCAAAATAGAGCTTTATTTAGCGTTGGCCAAGATGAGGCTTCACAGCCACAGACATCTTATTTTGTTATTCCACTAAATTTGATGGTAGACTACATAAAGCAGGTTACGAGCTGAGTGGACATAGCTAGTCCAGCATTTAGCACTTAAGTAGTTACCAGCTCCTTCAAAGAAAAAGCCTATAATGGAGCAGTTAAAAAGGTTAGGGTTGAGAATTTCTTTGGTCATGATCCCCTGACACCAGTACAAGCCGAGGAGTAGTTTAGTATAAAAATATTGCTCGAGATCACTCATAGCCCACCTAAGGAGATGTTAGAGGGCATAGTTACATTGTTACAAGGCCGAGCTTATGTGTGGTGAGATCCAATAAGGAAACACACTCCTGTAGACATATAGACTTAGGATTTCTTCATAAAACACTTTCAGAAGAAGTATATTCTAGCAGAATATAAAGTTTTAATACAAGGTACATTTTGGAGACTTAAGCAGGGTAATAAAATTATGGCTGAGTATTAGAGGGAGTTTGAGCATCTTAGCTCTTTTATGGATGATTTTCATTTGATAGAAGAATAATTATGCTAGAGGTTTGACAAAGGCTTGCATAACAAGATAAAGCAGATTGTAGGGGATCAGAGATATACAAATTTGCAGTCTTTGGTTGATGAAGTTGAGAAAGTAGAGGCTAGCTAGATAGATAAAGCAAATAGGCAATCCATGTTCCAGCAGAAAAGAAAGTCAGGGTAGTCAAACGATGTAGGTAATTAGAGTAAAAAGTCAAGAGGGCCTTCACCATCATAGAGTTGAGGTTTAGTAGCTCTAGGTTATAGTCAAAGGAACCTAACTAGTAGCTAAGCACCTGTTACTTCAATAGGCAGCATGTCGAGAGGTCATGGTAGATTCCATCCAGCAATGTGAGCACTATGGTAGATTCCACCCGGGTGAATGCAGATTCCTCACCAGAGCATATTTTAGATGTGAGTCTAGAAGCATCAAGTGAAAATATTGTGCAAAGGTTTAAGCATCTTCATCCACATCCCTAGCAGTAGGGCCCGGGCCGCTAGCAGGTAAAGGTAGAGGTCAAGGTACAACCCACCAATTTATCTCCTTCAGGCCACTAGTTTAACAAACTTAGGGACAAGGGCATGTTGCAGGCCGGTCTTATGCTATTAGAGCCCAATATGATATTGACTCCCCAAATGTTATCGTAGGTAAATTTTCACTTTATGCTTATTTAGTTTATGCACTTATAGAGTTGGCCTCCATAAATTCTTACATTAATACTGAGATTGCATGGAAAAATGGGTTAAAGAATGAACAACCAAATTAGGATATCCTGTTTAGTAATCTTTTGGGGCATAGTATAATGGTGAATAAAGCGTATCGAGACTATCAAGTTAGTGCTCAGGGGTATGTATTCCTGTATAACTTAATTAAACTCCAGTTTAGAGAGTTTGATGTGATTTTAGAGATGGATTGGTTGTCTGCCCATTGAGCCACAATCAATTGTCAATGTAAGAGGGTGACTTTATGAACTTTAGATGGCCAAAAAGTCACTATAGTGGGTGAAAGGAAAGATTTTCTTTTTGATGTATTTTTTGCTACAGCTACAAAGAGACTTATCAGAAAGGGGTGTATCGCCTACTTATGTTATCCAGTGGAAGAAAAAAAAGAAATTCTTAAAGTCATAAATGTACCCACTATTTGTGAGTTTCCTGACGTGTTCTCAGACGAGTCACCGGTTTTACTAGCAGATAGGGATGTTGAATTTGCTATTGAAGTAGCACCTGGTACATCACCTATTTTCATAACCTCCTACCGAATGGCACCTTAATAACTCAAAGAAATAAAGATTCAACTACAGGAATTATTTGATAAAGGTTTTATTAGGCTAGGTATCTCTCCTTAGGTTTTACCTATACTTTTTATAAAGAAGAAAAATAGGTCACTCAGTTTATGTATTGACTACCGATAGTTGAATAAACTAACAATAAAAAATAAATATCGCCTTTCATATGTTGAAGATCTATTTGATCATCTTAAAAGCATAAGTATATTTTCAAAAATTGATCTAAGATTGGGATATTATTAGTTAAAGGTGAGGGAAACTGATGTGACCAAGATAACTTTTCGGACTAGATATGGTCACTATAAATTTTTGGTCATGCCATTTGGACTGATAAATGCACCAACTGCATTCATGGACTTGATGAATAGGATATTTCAATCATACCTAGATCAGTTCATGGTCGTGTTTATAGATGATATTTTGGTATACTCAAATACACCAAAGGACAATGATAAACACTTGTGAATTATATTGCAAACTTTGAAGGAGAAGTAACTTTATGCCAAATTTAGTAAGTGTGAATTTTGGCTGAATGAAGTGTATTTCCTGGGTTATGTGGTGTCAGCAAAGGGAATTAAAGTAGATCCTAAAAAAGTTGAAGCAATTTTATAGTGGGGACCATCAAAAAAACATCACAGAAGTCAGGAGCTTTTTTAGGTTTAACAAGCTATTATAAAAGGTTTGTAAAATTCTTCTCCACTATTACGGCTCCACTTACACAATTGTTGCAGAAGTAGGCTAAGTTTGAGTGGTCAAAAACATGCCAAGAAAGCTTCAAAAAGCTGAAAAAGATGTTAATAGAAATGCCAGTGTTAACCTAGTCTGACTCAGGTAAAGACTTTATGATCTATAGTGATGCTTCCAAAAATGGAATGGGTTATGTATTGATGCAAGAAGGCAAAGTTATCACGTATGCTTCACGACAGCTTAATACATATAAGAAGAATTATTCTGCTCATGATCTTGAGTTGGTAGCCATTGTTAGAAAGACATGTATGGTCCAAAGTGAGATTTTTAGTACCTGTTGTGGAAAAATACTGAAAGTTAGTGCTTTGCTTGCTAGATTTGGCACTTTGAACCTCTTTTTATTTCATCATCTTTTTATTCATTTTTCTATATTTTTCCTTTTTTTTTGAGGTCATGCTTTGCTATTTTTATCTTTTTTACATTTCATTATTAGTTCCATTCATTTTACATTCAATTCTGAGTGATAGATGTAAATAAATAAAAGAAACAACCATAAATGTAAAATATATACAAAATTGAATAAATACATGTTTTTGAATTTTTATATACATCAAAGTATTATGACAAAAGGTAAACTCCCTAAATACAAGAGCATCCACTATAGCAGCCTTGGTGCTTTACAATAAGCTGGTTTTAAAGGCAGTCTAGGAGTTGGCGATATGGCTAGTGCCATGGCTGAGGTGCTACTAATAGTTGCCCCCTTGCCTACTCAAATGCAAACTTGAAGCATGGTAGTGTTGATGTCAATGGCTGCAAGGTCTATGCTATCACATCCGTTGGTCTCTCTAACCCCTATCCTACTTTGAGGATTGCTTAGGAGTGGTTTTCTACATACCTCATTAGGTTTTCCCTCAGGTAACCGATGTACTCTTTAGCTTCTTATCAATCTCAATCATAGCCTGCTTGACCCCAGGAATCGCAATCTCAATACGAATACCCTGGTTTTTGAGCTGTGTAAGAGATAGTCCACTACCTATAAGGACTTGTCAAACCTGCATCCTCCATGTCTATTTTGAGGCCTCATGCATTGATGGTTGAACTTATGGCAGAGGAGCCATCGATGTGGATGCTCCCAAGTGTCCATAAGGTGGAAAAGCCAAAGAAGATGATGCTTCTGGATGTCCGTAAGGAGAAAACCTCACAACTGGTGACCTTTGATGTCTAATAGGAGATTTGGGTCGTGATGGTGTATATGGTGACCCGCCCAGGAGATTCTGTATATCAAAATGCATGTTGAACTTGTAGTCTGAGTCGATACCTACCCCCTATAGCTCCTATGGCTCCTCGGGGTTCATCTTTCTGGTCCTCTTGCTGAGGCATCTATACTAAGGGTACTGAAGACTCTGCTGGTGCCTGATCCTATCCATCCCCCTTATCCACTGCATATGAAACTATGGGATCTAGGTCACATCTCTATCAGGTCTTATGTACTGTAAGCAATATGTACTATCCTTTATTCCCTTCTACAAGCTCCAGTACACTCATTG
>JBBPFJ010000434.1:0-107774 GCA_037975025.1 Excoecaria agallocha
TTACAATTTGGGTCAGTTTTTCACCAAAAACTAAAAGGGGTACCCCTTTCCATTTTTGGTCAGTTTTTCTCAAAAAAACACAAAGGAGTACCCCTAAGCATTTTGACTTACCCCTTTGCATTTTGGGTCAGTTTCTCAGCCAAAAACTCAAAAGGGTACCCCTTTGCATTTTGGGTTTGTTTTTTACCAAAAACTCATAGGGGTATCCCTTTCCATTTTGGGTCTATTTGTTTTCCAAAAACTCATAGGCGTACCCCTTTGCATTTTGGGTAAGTTTTTCAGCCCAAAACTCAAAGGGTATCCCGTTTCATTTTGGGTCAGTTTTTCACCAAAAACTCATAGGGGTACCCCTTTGCATTTTGGGTCAGTTTTTCAGCAAAAAACTCAAGGGGGTACTCTTTTGCATTTTGGGTCAGTTTTTCAGCCAAAAACTCTAAAGGTTACCCCTTTGCATTTTGGGTCAGTTTTTCACCAAAAACTCATAGCCGTACCCCTTTGCATTATGGGTCTGTTTTTCAGCCCAAAACTCAAAGGGGTACCCCTTTGCATTTTGGGTCAGTTTTTCACCAAAAACTCACAGGGGTACCCCTTTGCATATTGGGTCAGTTTTTCAGCCAAAAACTCAAAGGGGTACCCCTTTGCAATTTGGGTCAGTTTTTCACCAAAAACTAAAAGGGGTACCCCTTTCCATTTTTGGTCAGTTTTTCTCAAAAAAACACAAAGGAGTGCCCCTAAGCATTTTGACTTACCCCTTTTCATTTTGGGTCAGTTTCTCAGCCAAAAACTCAAAAGGGTACCCCTTTGCATTTTGGGTTTGTTTTTTACCAAAAACTCATAGGGGTATCCCTTTCCATTTTGGGTCTATTTGTTTTCCAAAAACTCATAGGCGTACCCCTTTGCATTTTGGGTCAGTTTTTCAGCCCAAAACTCAAAGGGTATCCCGTTTCATTTTGGGTCAGTTTTTCACCAAAAACTCATAGGGGTACCCCTTTGCATTTTGGGTTAGTTTTTCAGCCAAAAACTCAAAGGGGTACCACTTTGCATTTTGGGTCAATTTTTCAGCAAAAAACTCAAGGGGGGGGTACTCTTTTGCATTTTGGGTCAGTTTTTCAGCCAAAAACTCTAAAGGTTACCCCTTTGCATTTTGGGTCAGTTTTTCACCAAAAACTCATAGGCGTACCCCTTTGCATTATGGGTCTGTTTTTCAGCCCAAAACTCAAAGGGGTACCCCTTTGCATTTTGGGTCAGTTTTTCACCAAAAACTCACAGGGGCACCCCTTTGCATTTTGGGTCAGTTTTTCAGCCAAAAACTCAAAGGGGTACACCTTTGCAATTTGGGTCAGTTTTTCACCAAAAACTAAAAGGGGTACCCCTTTCCATTTTTGGTCAGTTTTTCTCAAAAAAACACAAAGGAGTACCCCTAAGCATTTTGACTTACCCCTTTGCATTTTGGGTCAGTTTTTCAGCCAAAAACTCAAAAGGGTACCCCTTTGCATTTTGGGTTTGTTTTTTACCAAAAACTCATAGGGGTATCCCTTTCCATTTTGGGTCTATTTGTTTTCCAAAAACTCATAGGCGTACCCCTTTGCATTTTGGGTAAGTTTTTCAGCCCAAAACTCAAAGGGTATCCCGTTTCATTTTGGGTCAGTTTTTCACCAAAAACTCATAGGGGTACCCCTTTGCATTTTGGGTCAGTTTTTCAGCAAAAAACTCAAGGGGGTAATCTTTTGCATTTTGGGTCAGTTTTTCAGCCAAAAACACTAAAGGTTACCCCTTTGCATTTTGGGTCAGTTTTTCACCAAAAACTCATAGCCGTACCCCTTTGCATTATGGGTCTGTTTTTCAGCCCAAAACTCAAAGGGGTACCCCTTTGCATTTTGGGTCAGTTTTTCACCAAAAACTCACAGGGGTACCCCTTTGCATTTTGGGTCAGTTTTTCAGCCAAAAACTCAAAGGGGTACCCCTTTGCAATTTGGGTCAGTTTTTCACCAAAAACTAAAAGGGGTACCCCTTTCCATTTTTGGTCAGTTTTTCTCAAAAAAACACAAAGGAGTACCCCTAAGCATTTTGACTTACCCCTTTTCATTTTGGGTCAGTTTCTCTGCCAAAAACTCAAAAGGGTACCCCTTTGCATTTTGGGTTTGTTTTTTACCAAAAACTCATAGGGGTATCCCTTTCCATTTTGGGTCTATTTGTTTTCCAAAAACTCATAGGCGTACCCCTTTGCATTTTGGGTCAGTTTTTCAGCCCAAAACTCAAAGGGTATCCTGTTTCATTTTGGGTCAGTTTTTCACCAAAAACTCATAGGGGTACCCCTTTGCATTTTGGGTTAGTTTTTCAGCCGAAAACTCAAAGGGGTACCACTTTGCATTTTGGGTCAATTTTTCAGCAAAAAACTCAAGGGGGGGTACTTTTTTGCATTTTGGGTCAGTTTTTCAGCCAAAAACTCTAAAGGTTACCCCTTTGCATTTTGGGTCAGTTTTTCACCAAAAACTCATAGGCGTACCCCTTTGCATTATGGGTCTGTTTTTCAGCCCAAAACTCAAAGGGTACCCCTTTGCATTTTGGGTCAATTTTTCACCAAAAACTCACAGGGGCACCCCTTTGCATTTTGGGTCAGTTTTTCAGCCAAAAACTCAAAGGGGTACACCTTTGCAATTTGGGTCAGTTTTTCACCAAAAACTAAAAGGGGTACCCCTTTCCATTTTTGGTCAGTTTTTCTCAAAAAAACACAAAGGAGTACCCCTAAGCATTTTGACTTACCCCTTTTCATTTTGGGTCAGTTTCTCAGCCAAAAACTCAAAAGGGTACCCCTTTGCATTTTGGGTTTGTTTTTTACCAAAAACTCATAGGGGTATCCCTTTCCATTTTGGGTCTATTTGTTTTCCAAAAACTCATAGGCGTACCCCTTTGCATTTTGGGTAAGTTTTTCAGCCCAAAACTCAAAGGGTATCCCGTTTCATTTTGGGTCAGTTTTTCACCAAAAACTCATAGGGGTACCCCTTTGCATTTTGGGTCAGTTTTTCAGCAAAAAACTCAAGGGGGTACTCTTTTGCATTTTGGGTCAGTTTTTCAGCCAAAAACTCTAAAGGTTACCCCTTTGCATTTTGGGTCAGTTTTTCACCAAAAACTCACAGCCGTACCCCTTTGCATTATGGGTCTGTTTTTCAGCCCAAAACTCAAAGGGGTACCCCTTTGCATTTTGGGTCAGTTTTTCACCAAAAACTCACAGGGGTACCCCTTTGCATATTGGGTCAGTTTTTCACCAAAATCTAAAAGGGGTACCCCTTTCCATTTTTGGTCAGTTTTTCTCAAAAAAACACAAAGGAGTGCCCCTAAGCATTTTGACTTACCCCTTTTCATTTTGGGTCAGTTTCTCAGCCAAAAACTCAAAAGGGTACCCCTTTGCATTTTGGGTTTGTTTTTTACCAAAAACTCATAGGGGTATCCCTTTCCATTTTGGGTCTATTTGTTTTCCAAAAACTCATAGGCGTACCCCTTTGCATTTTGGGTCAGTTTTTCAGCCCAAAACTCAAAGGGTATCCCGTTTCATTTTGGGTCAGTTTTTCACCAAAAACTCATAGGGGTACCCCTTTGCATTTTGGGTTAGTTTTTCAGCCAAAAACTCAAAGGGGTACCACTTTGCATTTTGGGTCAATTTTTCAGCAAAAAACTCAAGGGGGGGTACTCTTTTGCATTTTGGGTCAGTTTTTCAGCCAAAAACTCTAAAGGTTACCCCTTTGCATTTTGGGTCAGTTTTTCACCAAAAACTCATAGGCGTACCACTTTGCATTATGGGTCTGTTTTTCAGCCCAAAACTCAAAGGGGTACCCCTTTGCATTTTGGGTCAGTTTTTCACCAAAAACTCACAGGGGCACCCCTTTGCATTTTGGGTCAGTTTTTCAGCCAAAAACTCAAAGGGGTACACCTTTGCAATTTGGGTCAGTTTTTCACCAAAAACTAAAAGGGGTACCCCTTTCCATTTTTGGTCAGTTTTTCTCAAAAAAACACAAAGGAGTACCCCTAAGCATTTTGACTTACCCCTTTGCATTTTGGGTCAGTTTCTCAGCCAAAAACTCAAAAGGGTACCCCTTTGCATTTTGGGTTTGTTTTTTACCAAAAACTCATAGGGGTATCCCTTTCCATTTTGGGTCTATTTGTTTTCCAAAAACTCATAGGCGTACCCCTTTGCATTTTGGGTCAGTTTTTCAGCCCAAAACTCAAAGGGTATCCCGTTTCATTTTGGGTCAGTTTTTCACCAAAAACTCATAGGGGTACCCCTTTGCATTTTGGGTTAGTTTTTCAGCCAAAAACTCAAAGGGGTACCACTTTGCATTTTGGGTCAATTTTTCAGCAAAAAACTCAAGGGGGGGGGTACTCTTTTGCATTTTGGGTCAGTTTTTCAGCCAAAAACTCTAAAGGTTACCCCTTTGCATTTTGGGTCAGTTTTTCACCAAAAACTCATAGGCGTACCACTTTGCATTATGGGTCTGTTTTTCAGCCCAAAACTCAAAGGGGTACCCCTTTGCATTTTGGGTCAGTTTTTCACCAAAAACTCACAGGGGCACCCCTTTGCATTTTGGGTCAGTTTTTCAGCCAAAAACTCAAAGGGGTACACCTTTGCAATTTGGGTCAGTTTTTCACCAAAAACTAAAAGGGGTACCCCTTTCCATTTTTGGTCAGTTTTTCTCAAAAAAACACAAAGGAGTACCCCTAAGCATTTTGACTTACCCCTTTGCATTTTGGGTCAGTTTCTCAGCCAAAAACTCAAAAGGGTACCCCTTTGCATTTTGGGTTTGTTTTTTACCAAAAACTCATAGGGGTATCCCTTTCCATTTTGGGTCTATTTGTTTTCCAAAAACTCATAGGCGTACCCCTTTGCATTTTGGGTAAGTTTTTCAGCCCAAAACTCAAAGGGTATCCCGTTTCATTTTGGGTCAGTTTTTCACCAAAAACTCATAGGGGTACCCCTTTGCATTTTGGGTCAGTTTTTCAGCAAAAAACTCAAGGGGGTACTCGATTGCATTTTGGGTCAGTTTTTCAGCCAAAAACTCTAAAGGTTACCCCTTTGCATTTTGGGTCAGTTTTTCACCAAAAACTCATAGCCGTACCCCTTTGCATTATGGGTCTGTTTTTCAGCCCAAAACTCAAAGGGGTACCCCTTTGCATTTTGGGTCAGTTTTTCACCAAAAACTCACAGGGGTACCCCTTTGCATTTTGGGTCAGTTTTTCAGCCAAAAACTCAAAGGGGTACCCCTTTGCAATTTGGGTCAGTTTTTCACCAAAAACTAAAAGGGGTACCCCTTTCCATTTTTGGTCAGTTTTTCTCAAAAAAACACAAAGGAGTACCCCTAAGCATTTTGACTTACCCCTTTTCATTTTGGGTCAGTTTCTCTGCCAAAAACTCAAAAGGGTACCCCTTTGCATTTTGGGTTTGTTTTTTACCAAAAACTCATAGGGGTATCCCTTTCCATTTTGGGTCTATTTGTTTTCCAAAAACTCATAGGCGTACCCCTTTGCATTTTGGGTCAGTTTTTCAGCCCAAAACTCAAAGGGTATCCCGTTTCATTTTGGGTCAGTTTTTCACCAAAAACTCATAGGGGTACCCCTTTGCATTTTGGGTTAGTTTTTCAGCCAAAAACTCAAAGGGGTACCACTTTGCATTTTGGGTCAATTTTTCAGCAAAAAAACTCAAGGGGGGGTACTCTTTTGCATTTTGGGTCAGTTTTTCAGCCAAAAACTCTAAAGGTTACCCCTTTGCATTTTGGGTCAGTTTTTCACCAAAAACTCATAGGCGTACCCCTTTGCATTATGGGTCTGTTTTTCAGCCCAAAACTCAAAGGGGTACCCCTTTGCATTTTGGGTCAGTTTTTCACCAAAAACTCACAGGGGCACCCCTTTGCATTTTGGGTCAGTTTTTCAGCCAAAAACTCAAAGGGGTACACCTTTGCAATTTGGGTCAGTTTTTCACCAAAAACTAAAAGGGGTACCCCTTTCCATTTTTGGTCAGTTTTTCTCAAAAAAACACAAAGGAGTACCCCTAAGCATTTTGACTTACCCCTTTGCATTTTGGGTCAGTTTCTCAGCCAAAAACTCAAAAGGGTACCCCTTTGCATTTTGGGTTTGTTTTTTACCAAAAACTCATAGGGGTATCCCTTTCCATTTTGGGTCTATTTGTTTTCCAAAAACTCATAGGCGTACCCCTTTGCATTTTGGGTAAGTTTTTCAGCCCAAAACTCAAAGGGTATCCCGTTTCATTTTGGGTCAGTTTTTCACCAAAAACTCATAGGGGTACCCCTTTGCATTTTGGGTTAGTTTTTCAGCCAAAAACTCAAAGGGGTACCACTTTGCATTTTGGGTCAATTTTTCAGCAAAAAAACTCAAGGGGGGGTACTCTTTTGCATTTTGGGTCAGTTTTTCAGCCAAAAACTCTAAAGGTTACCCCTTTGCATTTTGGGTCAGTTTTTCACCAAAAACTCATAGGCGTACCCCTTTGCATTATGGGTCTGTTTTTCAGCCCAAAACTCAAAGGGGTACCCCTTTGCATTTTGGGTCAGTTTTTCACCAAAAACTCACAGGGGCACCCCTTTGCATTTTGGGTCAGTTTTTCAGCCAAAAACTCAAAGGGGTACACCTTTGCAATTTGGGTCAGTTTTTCACCAAAAACTAAAAGGGGTACCCCTTTCCATTTTTGGTCAGTTTTTCTCAAAAAAACACAAAGGAGTACCCCTAAGCATTTTGACTTACCCCTTTGCATTTTGGGTCAGTTTCTCAGCCAAAAACTCAAAAGGGTACCCCTTTGCATTTTGGGTTTGTTTTTTACCAAAAACTCATAGGGGTATCCCTTTCCATTTTGGGTCTATTTGTTTTCCAAAAACTCATAGGCGTACCCCTTTGCATTTTGGGTAAGTTTTTCAGCCCAAAACTCAAAGGGTATCCCGTTTCATTTTGGGTCAGTTTTTCACCAAAAACTCATAGGGGTACCCCTTTGCATTTTGGGTCAGTTTTTCAGCAAAAAACTCAAGGGGGTACTCTTTTGCATTTTGGGTCAGTTTTTCAGCCAAAAACTCTAAAGGTTACCCCTTTGCATTTTGGGTCAGTTTTTCACCAAAAACTCATAGCCGTACCCCTTTGCATTATGGGTCTGTTTTTCAGCCCAAAACTCAAAGGGGTACCCCTTTGCATTTTGGGTCAGTTTTTCACCAAAAACTCACAGGGGTACCCCTTTGCATTTTGGGTCAGTTTTTCAGCCAAAAACTCAAAGGGGTACCCCTTTGCAATTTGGGTCAGTTTTTCACCAAAAACTAAAAGGGGTACCCCTTTCCATTTTTGGTCAGTTTTTCTCAAAAAAACACAAAGGAGTACCCCTAAGCATTTTGACTTACCCCTTTTCATTTTGGGTCAGTTTCTCTGCCAAAAACTCAAAAGGGTACCCCTTTGCATTTTGGGTTTGTTTTTTACCAAAAACTCATAGGGGTATCCCTTTCCATTTTGGGTCTATTTGTTTTCCAAAAACTCATAGGCGTACCCCTTTGCATTTTGGGTCAGTTTTTCAGCCCAAAACTCAAAGGGTATCCCGTTTCATTTTGGGTCAGTTTTTCACCAAAAACTCATAGGGGTACCCCTTTGCATTTTGGGTTAGTTTTTCAGCCAAAAACTCAAAGGGGTACCACTTTGCATTTTGGGTCAATTTTTCAGCAAAAAACTCAAGGGGGGTACTCTTTTGCATTTTGGGTCAGTTTTTCAGCCAAAAACTCTAAAGGTTACCCCTTTGCATTTTGGGTCAGTTTTTCACCAAAAACTCATAGGCGTACCCCTTTGCATTATGGGTCTATTTTTCAGCCAAAAACTCAAAAGGGTACCCCTTTGCATTTTGGGTTTGTTTTTTACCAAAAACTCATAGGGGTATCCCTTTCCATTTTGGGTCTATTTGTTTTCCAAAAACTCATAGGCGTACCCCTTTGCATTTTGGGTAAGTTTTTCAGCCCAAAACTCAAAGGGTATCCCGTTTCATTTTGGGTCAGTTTTTCACCAAAAACTCATAGGGGTACCCCTTTGCATTTTGGGTCAGTTTTTCAGCAAAAAACTCAAGGGGGTACTCTTTTGCATTTTGGGTCAGTTTTTCAGCCAAAAACTCTAAAGGTTACCCCTTTGCATTTTGGGTCAGTTTTTCACCAAAAACTCATAGGCGTACCCCTTTGCATTATGGGTCTGTTTTTCAGCCCAAAACTCAAAGGGGTACCCCTTTGCATTTTGGGTCAGTTTTTCACCAAAAACTCACAGGGGTACCCCTTTGCATTTTGGGTCAGTTTTTCAGCCAAAAACTCAAAGGGGTACCCCTTTGCAATTTGGGTCAGTTTTTCACCAAAAACTAAAAGGGGTACCCCTTTCCATTTTTGGTCAGTTTTTCTCAAAAAAACACAAAGGAGTACCCCTAAGCATTTTGACTTACCCCTTTTCATTTTGGGTCAGTTTCTCTGCCAAAAACTCAAAAGGGTACCCCTTTGCATTTTGGGTTTGTTTTTTACCAAAAACTCATAGGGGTATCCCTTTCCATTTTGGGTCAATTTGTTTTCCAAAAACTCATAGGCGTACCCCTTTGCATTTTGGGTCAGTTTTTCAGCCCAAAACTCAAAGGGTATCCCGTTTCATTTTGGGTCAGTTTTTCACCAAAAACTCAAAGGGGTACCCCTTTGCATTTTGGGTTAGTTTTTCAGCCAAAAACTCAAAGGGGTACCACTTTGCATTTTGGGTCAATTTTTCAGCAAAAAACTCAAGGGGGGTACTCTTTTGCATTTTGGGTCAGTTTTTCAGCCAAAAACTCTAAAGGTTACCCCTTTGCATTTTGGGTCAGTTTTTCACCAAAAACTCATAGGCGTACCCCTTTGCATTATGGGTCTATTTTTCAGCCAAAAACTCAAAAGGGTATCCCTTTGCATTTTGGGTTTGTTTTTTACCAAAAACTCATAGGGGTATCCCTTTCCATTTTGGGTCTATTTGTTTTCCAAAAACTCATAGGCGTACCCCTTTGCATTTTGGGTAAGTTTTTCAGCCCAAAACTCAAAGGGTATCCCGTTTCATTTTGGGTCAGTTTTTTACCAAAAACTCATAGGGGTACCCCTTTGCATTTTGGGTCAGTTTTTCAGCAAAAAACTCAAGGGGGTACTCTTTTGCATTTTGGGTCAGTTTTTCAGCCAAAAACTCTAAAGGTTACCCCTTTGCATTTTGGGTCAGTTTTTCACCAAAAACTCATAGGCGTACCCCTTTGCATTATGGGTCTGTTTTTCAGCCCAAAACTCAAAGGGGTACCCCTTTGCATTTTGGGTCAATTTTTCACCAAAAACTCACAGGGGTACCCCATTGCATTTTGGGTCAGTTTTTCAGCCAAAAACTCAAAGGGGTACCCCTTTGCAATTTGGGTCAGTTTTTCACCAAAAACTAAAAGGGGTACCCCTTTCCATTTTTGGTCAGTTTTTCTCAAAAAACACAAAGGAGTACCCCTAAGCATTTTGACTTACCCCTTTGCATTTTGGGTCAGTTTCTCAGCCAAAAACTCAAAAGGGTACCCCTTTGCATTTTGGGTTTGTTTTTTACCAAAAACTCATAGGGTTATCCCTTTCCATTTTGGGTCTATTTGTTAGTCAAAAACTCATAGGCGTACACCTTTGCATTTTGGGTCAGTTTTTCAGCCAAAAACTCAAAGGGGTACCCCTTTGCAATTTGGGTCAGTTTTTCACCAAAAACTAAAAGCGGTACCCCTTTCCATTTTTGGTCAGTTTTTCTCAAAAAAACACAAAGAAGTACCCCTAAGCATTTTCACTTACCCCTTTGCATTTTGGGTCAGTTTCTCAGCCAAAAACTTAAAAGGGTATCCCTTTGCATTTTGGGTTAGTTTTTTACCAAAAACTCATAGCGGTACCCCTTTCCATTTTGGGTCTATTTGTCAGTCAAAAACTCATAGGCGTACCCCTTTGCATTTTGGATCAGTTATTCAGCCGAAAACTCAAAGGGTTTCCCTTTTCATTTTGGGTCAGTTTTTCACCCAAAACTCATAGGGGTACCCCTTTGCATTTTGGGTCAGTTTTTCAGCCAAAAACTCAAAGGGGTACCGCTTTGGATTTTGGGTCAATTATTTCAGCCAAAAACTCAAGGGGTACTCTTTTGCATTTTGGGTTAGTTTTTCAGCCAAAAACTCTAAAGGTTACCCCTTTGCATTTTGGGTCAGTTTTTCACCAAAAACACATAGGCGTACCCCTTTGCTTTATGGGTCAGTTTTTCAGCCCAAAACTCAAAGGGGTACCCCTTTGCATTTTGCGTCAGTTTTTCACCAAAAACTCACAGGGGCATTCCTTTTCATTTTGGGTCAGTTTTTCAGCCAAAAACTCAAAGGGGTACCCCTTTGCAATTTGGGTCAGTTTTTCACCAAAAACTAAAAGGGGTACCCCTTTCCATTTTTGGTCAGTTTTTCTCAAAAAACACAAAGGAGTACCCCTAAGCATTTTGACTTACCCATTTGCATTTTGGGTCAGTTTCTCAGCCAAAAACTCAAAAGGGTACCCCTTTGCATTTTGGGTTTGTTTTTTACCAAAAACTCATAGGGTTATCCCTTTCCATTTTGGGTCTATTTGTTAGTCAAAAACTCATAGGCGTACACCTTTGCATTTTGGGTCAGTTTTTCAGCCAAAAACTCAAAGGGTATCCCGTTTTCTTTTGGGTCAGTTTTTCACCAAAAACTCATAGGGGTACCCCTTTGCATTTTGGGTCAGTTTTTCAGCCAAAAACTCAAAGGGGTACCACTTTGCATTTTGGGTCAATTTTTCAGCCAAAAACACAAGGGGGTACTCTTTTGTATTTTGGGTCAGTTTTTCAGCCAAAAACTCTAAAGGTTACCCCTTTGCATTTTGGGTTAGTTTTTCACCAAAAACTCATAGGCGTACCCCTTTGCATTATGGGTCAGTTTTTCAGCCCGAAACTCAAAGGGGGTACCCCTTTGCATTTTGGGTCAGTTTTTCAGCCAAAAACTCAAAGGGGTACCCCTTTGCAATTTGGGTCAGTATTTCACAAAAAACTCATAGGGGCACCCCTTTCCATTTTGGGCCTATTTTTTAGCCAAAAACTCAAAGGGGTACCCCTTTGCATTCTGGGTCAATTTTTCAGCCAAAAACTCAAAGGGGTACCCCTTTGCATTTTGGGTCAATTTTTCACCAAAAACTCATAGGGGCACCCCTTTCCATTTTGGGCTTATTTTTTTTCCAAAAACTCAAAGGGGTACCCCCTTGCGTTTTGGGTCAGTTTTTTAGCCAAAAACTGTAAGGGGTATGCCTTTGCATTTTGGGTTAGTTTTTCACCAAAAACTCATAGGCGTACCCCTTTGCATTCTGGGTCAGTTTTTCAGCCCAAAACTCAAAGTGGTATCCCTTTGCATTTTGGGTCAGTTTTTCACCAAAAACTCATAGCGGTATCCCTTTGCATTTTGGGTCAGTTTTTCAGCCAAAAACTCAAAGGGGTATGCCTTTGCATTTTGGGTCAATTTATCAGCCAAAAACTCAAAGGGGTACCCCTTTGCATTTTGGGTCAGTTTTTCAGCCAAAAACTCTATGGGTTACCCCTTTGCGTTTTGGGTCAGCTTTTCACCAAAAACTTATAGGCGTACCCCTTTGCATTCTGGGTCAGTTTTTTAGCCCAAAACTCAAAGGGGTACCCTTATGCATTTTGGGTCAGTTTTTCACCAAAAACTCATAGGGGTACCCTTTTGCATTTTGGGTCAGTTTTTCAGCCAAAATCTCAAAGGGATACCCCTTTGCATTTTGGGTCAATTTTCAGCCAAAAACTCTAAGGGGTACCCCTTTGCATTTTGGGTCAATTTTTCAGCCAAAAACTCATAGGCGTAAGCCTTTGCATTCTGGGTAAGTTTTTTAGCCAAAAACTCTAAGGGGTACCCCTTTGTATTTTGGGTTAGTTTTTCACCAAAAACCCATAGGCGTACCCCTTTGCATTATCGATCAGTTTTTCAGCCCAAAACTCAAAGGGGTACCCCTTTGCATTTTCGGTCAGTTTTTCACCAAAAACTCATAGGGTTACCCCTTTGCATTTTGGGTCAATTTTTCAGCCAAAAACTCAAAGTGGTACCCCTTTGCATTTTGGGTCAGATTTTCACCAAAAACTCAAAGGGGTACCCCTCTACATTTTTGGTCAGTCTTTCCCAAGAAAACACAAAGGAGTACCCCTGAGCATTTTGACTCAATTTTTCAGCCAAAAACTCAAAGGGGTACCACTTTGCATTTTGGGTCAATTTTTCAGCCAAAAACTAAAGGGGGTACTCTTTTGCATTTTGGGTCAGTTTTTCAGCCAAAAACTCTAAAGGTTACCCCTTTGCATTTTGGGTCAGTTTTTCACCAAAAACTCATAGGCGTACCCCTTTGCATTAAAAACTCAAAGGGGTACCCTTTTGCAGTTTGGGACAGTATTTCACCAAAAACTCACAGGGGTACCCCTTTGCATTTTGGGTCATATTTTAAGCCAAAAACTCAAAGGGGTACCCCTTTGCAATTTGGGTCAGTTTTTCACAAAAAACTCATAGGGGCACCCCTTTCCATTTTGGGCCTATTTTTTAGCCAAAAACTCAAAGGGGTACCCCTTTGCATTCTGGGTCAATTTTTCAGCCAAAAACTCAAAGGGGTACCCCTTTGCATTTTGGGTCAATTTTTCACCAAAAACTCATAGGGGCACCCCTTTCCATTTTGGGCCTATTTTTTTTCCAAAAACTCAAAGGGATACCCCCCTGCGTTTTTGGGTCAGTTTTTTAGCCAAAACTGTAAGGGGTATGCCTTTGCATTTGGGTTAGTTTTTCACCAAAAACTCATAGGCTTACCCCTTTGCATTCTGGGTCAGTTTTTCAGCCCAAAACTCAAAGGGGTATCCCTTTGCATTTTGGGTCAGTTTTTCACCAAAAACTCATAGCGGTATCCCTTTGCATTTTGGGTCAGTTTTTCAGCCAAAACTCAAAGGGGTATGCCTTTGCATTTTGGGTCAATTTATCAGCCAAAAACTCAAAGGGGTACGCCTTTGAATTTTGGGTAAGTTTTTCAGCCAAAAACTCTATGGGTTACCCCTTTGCATTTTGGGTCAGTTTTTCACCAAAAACTTATAGGCGTACCCCTTGCATTCTGGGTCAGTTTTTTAGCCCAAAACTCAAAGGGCTACTCTTTTGCTTTTTGTGTCAGTTTTTCACCAAAAACTCATAGGGGTACCCTTTTACATTTTGGGTCAGTTTTTCAGCCAAAATCTCAAAGGGATACCCCTTTGCATTTTGGGTCATTTTTCAGCCAAAAACTCAAAGGGGTACCCCTTTGCATTTGGGTCAATTTTTCAGCCAAAAACTCATAGGCGTAAGCCTTTGCATTCTGGGTCAGTTTTTTAGCCAAAAACTCTAAGGGGTACCCCTTTGCATTTTGGGTTAGTTTTTCACCAAAAACCCATAGGCGTACCCCTTTGCATTATCGATCAGTTTTTCAGCCCAAAACTCAAAGGGGTACCCCTTTGCATTTTGGGTCAGTTTTTCAGCCAAAAACTCAAAGGGGTACCACTTTGCATTTTGGGTCAATTTTTCAGCCAAAAACTCAAGGGGGTACTCTTTTGCATTTTGGGTCAGTTTTTCTGCCAAAAACTCTAAAGGTTACCCCTTTGCATTTTGGGTTAGTTTTTCACCAAAAACTCATAGGCGTACCCCTTTGCATTATGGGTCAGTTTTTCAGCCCGAAACTCAAAGGGGTACCCCTTTGCATTTTGGGTCAGTTTTTCACCAAAAACTCACAGGGGTACCCCTTTGCATTTTGGGTCAGTTTTTCAGCCAAAAACTCAAAGGGGTACCCCTTTGCAATTTGGGTCAGTATTTCACAAAAAACTCATAGGGGCACCCCTTTCCATTTTGGGCCTATTTTTTAGCCAAAAACTCAAAGGGGTACCCCTTTGCATTCTGGCATT
Source organism: Excoecaria agallocha (assembly GCA_037975025.1). Classification (NCBI taxonomy): domain Eukaryota; kingdom Viridiplantae; phylum Streptophyta; class Magnoliopsida; order Malpighiales; family Euphorbiaceae; genus Excoecaria; species Excoecaria agallocha. Next base: position 13,984 of record JBBPFJ010000434.1, read on the forward strand.
CTGGGTCAATTTTTCAGCCAAAAACTCAAAGGGGTACCCCTTTGCATTTTGGGGTCAATTTTTCACCAAAAACTCATAGGGGCACCCCTTTCCATTTTGGGCCTATTTTTTTTCCAAAAACTCAAAGGGGTACCCCCTTGCGTTTTGGGTCAGTTTTTTAGCCAAAAACTGTAAGGGGTATGCCTTTACATTTTGGGTTAGTTTTTCACCAAAAATTCATAGGCTTACCCCTTTGCATTCTGGGTCAGTTTTTCAGCCCAAAACTCAAAGTGGTATCCCTTTGCATTTTGGGTCAGTTTTTCACCAAAAACTCATAGCGGTATCCCTTTGCATTTTGGGTCAGTTTTTCAGCCAAAAACTCAAAGGGGTATGCCTTTGCATTTTGGGTCAATTTATCAGCCAAAAACTCAAAGGGGTACCCCTTTGCATTTTGGGTCAGTTTTTCAGCCAAAAACTCTATGGGTTACCCCTTTGCGTTTTGGGTCAGTTTTTCACCAAAAACTTATAGGCGTACCCCTTTGCATTCTGGGTCAGTTTTTTAGCCCAAAACTCAAAGGGGTACCCTTTTGCATTTTGGGTCAGTTTTTCACCAAAAACTTATAGGGGTACCCTTTTGCATTTTGGGTCAGTTTTTCAGCCAAAATCTCAAAGGGATACCCCTTTGCATTTTGGGTCAATTTTCAGCCAAAAACTCTAAGGGGTACCCCTTTGCATTTTGGGTCAATTTTTCAGCCAAAAACTCATAGGCGTAAGCCTTTGCATTCTCGATAAGTTTTTTAGCCAAAAACTCTAAGGGGTACCCCTTTGCATTTTGGGTTAGTTTTTCACCAAAAACCCATAGGCGTACCCCTTTGCATTATCGATCAGTTTTTCAGCCCAAAACTCAAAGGGGTACCCCTTTGCATTTTCGGTCAGTTTTTCACCAAAAACTCATAGGGTTATCCCTTTGCATTTTGGTCAATTTTTCAGCCAAAAACTCAAAGTGGTACCCCTTTGCATTTTGGGTCAGATTTTCACCAAAAACTCAAAGGGGTACCCCTCTGCATTTTTGGTCAGTTTTTCCCAAGAAAACACAAAGGAGAACCCCTGAGCATTTTGACTCAATTTTTCAGCCAAAAACTCAAAGGGGTACCACTTTGCATTTTGGGTCAATTTTTCAGCCAAAAACTAAAGGGGGGTACTCTTTTGCATTTTGGGTCAGTTTTTCAGCCAAAAAACTCTAAAGGTTACCCCTTTGCATTTTGGGTCAGTTTTTCACCAAAAACACATAGGCGTACCCCTTTGCATTATGGGTCAGTTTTTCAGCCCAAAACTCAAAGGGGTACCCCTTTGCAGTTTGGGACAGTATTTCACCAAAAACTCACAGGGGTACCCCTTTGCATTTTGGGTCAGTTTTTCAGCCAAAAACTCAAAGGGGCACCCCTTTGCAATTTGGGTCAGTTTTTCACAAAAAAACTCATAGGGGCACCCCTTTCCATTTTGGGCCTATTTTTTAGCCAAAAACTCAAAGGGGTACCCCTTTGCATTCTGGGTCAATTTTTCAGCCAAAAACTCAAAGGGGTACCCCTTTGCATTTTGGGTCAATTTTTCACCAAAAACTCATAGGGGCACCCCTTTCCATTTTGGGCCTATTTTTTTTCCAAAAACTCAAAGGGATACCCCCCTGCGTTTTGGGTCAGTTTTTTAGCCAAAAACTGTAAGGGGTATGCCTTTGCATTTTGGGTTAGTTTTTCACCAAAAACTCATAGGCTTACCCCTTTGCATTCTGGGTCAGTTTTTCAGCCCAAAACTCAAAGGGGTATCCCTTTGCATTTTGGGTCAGTTTTTCACCAAAAACTCATAGCGGTATCCCTTTGCATTTTGGGTCAGTTTTTCAGCCAAAAACTCAAAGGGGTATGCCTTTGCATTTTGGGTCAATTTATCAGCCAAAAACTCAAAGGGGTACCCCTTTGAATTTTGGGTCAGTTTTTCAGCCAAAAACTCTATGGGTTATCCCTTTGCATTTTGGGTCAGTTTTTCACCAAAAACTTATAGGCGTACCCCTTGCATTCTGGGTCAGTTTTTTAGCCCAAAACTCAAAGGGGTACCCTTTTGCTTTTTGTGTCAGTTTTTCACCAAAAACTCATAGGGGTACCCTTTTGCATTTTGGGTCAGTTTTTCAGCCAAAATCTCAAAGGGATACCCCTTTGCATTTTGGGTCATTTTTCAGTCAAAAACTCAAAGGGGTACCCCTTTGCATTTGGGTCAATTTTTCAGCCAAAAACTCATAGGCGTAAGCCTTTGCATTCTGGGTCAGTTTTTTAGCCAAAAATTTAAGGGGTACCCCTTTGCATTTTGGGTTAGTTTTTCACCAAAAACCCATAGGCGTACCCCTTTGCATTATCGATCAGTTTTTCAGCCCAAAAGTCAAAGGGGTACCCCTTTGCATTTTCGGTCAGTTTTTCACCAAAAACTCATAGGGTTACCCCTTTGCATTTTGGGTCAATTTTTCAGCCAAAAACTCAAAGTGGTACCCCTTTGCATTTTGGGTCAGATTTTCACCAAAAACTCAAAGGGGTACCCCTCTGCATTTTTGGTCAGTTTTTCCCAAGAAAACACAAAGGAGTACCCCTGAGCATTTTGACTCAATTTTTCAGCCAAAAACTCAAAGGGGTACCACTTTGCATTTTGGGTCAATTTTTCAGCCAAAAACTCAAGGGGGTACTCTTTTGCCTTTTGGGTCAGTTTTTCAGCCAAAAATTCTAAAGGTTACACCTTTGCATTTTGGGTCAGTTTTTCACCAAAAACTCATAGGCGTACCCCTTTGCATTTTGGGTCAGTTTTTCAGCCAAAAATTCAAAGGGGTACCCCTTTGCAATTTGGGTCAGTTTTTCACAAAAAACTCATAGGGGCACCCCTTTCCATTTTGGGCCTATTTTTTAGCCGAAAACTCAAAGGGGTACCCCTTTGCATTCTGCGTCAGTTTTTCAGCCAAAAACTCAAAGGGGTACCCCTTTGCATTTTGGGTCAATTTTTCACCAAAAACTCATAGGGGCACCCCTTTCCATTTTGGGCCTATTTTTTTTCCAAAAACTCAAAGGGGTACCCCTTTGCATTTTTGGTCAATTTTTCACCAAAAACTAAAAGGGGTACCCCTTTGAATTTTGGGTCAGTTTTTCAGCCAAAAACTGAAAGGGGTACCCCTTTGCATTTTAGGTCAGTTTTTCACCAAAAACTCATAGGGTACCCCTTTCAATTTTGGGCCTATATTTTTGCCAAAAACTCAAAGGGTTACCCCTTTGCTTTTTGGGTCAGTTTTTCACCAAAAACTCATAGGCGTACCCCTTTGCATTCTGTGTCAGTTTTTCAGCCCAAAACTCAAAGGGGTACCCATATGCATTTTGGGTCAGTTTTTCAGCCAAAAACTCAAAGGGGTACCCCTTTGCCTTTTGGGTCACTTTTTCAGCCAAAAACTCAAAGGGGTACCCCTTTGCATTTTGGGTATGTTTTTCACCAAAAACTCATATGGGTACCCCTTTCCATTTTGGGCCTATTTTTTAGCCAAAAACTCAAAGGGGTACCTCTTTGCATTTTTGGTCAATTTTTCATGCAAAAACTCTAAGGGGTACAACTTTGCATTTTGGGTCAGTTTTTCACCAAAAACTCATAGGCGTAACCTTTGCATTCTGGGTCAGTTTTTCAGCCCAAAACTCAAAGGGGTACCCCATTGCATTTTGGGTAAATTTTTCACCAAAAACTCATTGGGGTACCCCTTTGTATTTTGGGTCATTTTTTCAGCCAAAAACTCAAGGGGGTACTCTTTTGCATTTTGGGTCAGTTTTTCAGCCAAAAATTCTAAAGGTTACCCCTTTGCATTTTGGGTCAGTTTTTCACCAAAAACTCATAGGCGTACCCCTTTGCATTATGGGTCAGTTTTTCAGCCCAAAACTTAAAGGGGTACCCCTTTGCATTTTGGGTCAGTTTTTCACCAAAAACTCACAGGGGTACCCCTTTGCATTTTGGGTCAGTTTTTCAGCCAAAAACTCAAAGGGGTACCCCTTTGCAATTTGGGTCAGTTTTTGACAAAAAACTCATAGGGGCACCCCTTTCCATTTTGGGCCTATTTTTTAGCCGAAAACTCAAAGGGGTACCCCTTTGCATTCTGCGTCAGTTTTTCAGCCAAAAACTCAAAGGGGTACCCCTTTGCATTTTGGGTCAATTTTTCACCAAAAACTCATAGGGGCACCCCTTTCCATTTTGGGCCTATTTTTTTTCCAAAAACTCAAAGGGGTACCCCTTTGCATTTTTGGTCAATTTTTCACCAAAAACTAAAAGGGGTACCCCTTTGCATTTTGGGTCAGTTTTTCAGCCAAAAATTGAAAGGGGTACCCCTTTGCTTTTTGGGTCAGTTTTTCACCAAAAACTCATAGGCGTACCCCTTTGCATTCTGTGTCAGTTTTTCAGCCCAAAACTCAAAGGGGTACCCATTTGCATTTTGGGTCAGTTTTTCAGCCAAAAACTCAAAGGGGTACCCCTTTGCCTTTTGGGTCACTTTTTCAGCCAAAAACTCAAAGGGGTACCCCTTTGCATTTTGGGTCAGTTTTTCAGCCAAAAACTCAAAGGGGTACCCCTTTGCATTTTGGGTATGTTTTTCACCAAAAACTCATATGGGTACCCCTTTCCATTTTGGGCCTATTTTTTAGCCAAAAACTCAAAGGGGTACCTCTTTGCATTTTTGGTCAATTTTTCATGCAAAAACTCTAAGGGGTACAACTTTGCATTTTGGGTCAGTTTTTCACCAAAAACTCATAGGCGTAACCCTTTGCATTCTGGGTCAGTTTTTCAGCCCAAAACTCAAAGGGGTACCCCTTTGCATTTTGGGTCAATTTTTCACCAAAAACTCATTGGGGTACCCCTTTGCATTTTGGGTCATTTTTTCAGCCAAAAACTCAAAGGGGTACCCCTTTGCATTTTGGGTCAGTTTTTCAGCCAAAAACTCAAAGGGGTAACCCGTTGCATTTTGGGTCAATTTTTCACCAAAAATTAAAAGGGGTACCCCTTTGCATTTTGGGTCAGTTTTTCAGCCAAAAACTGAAAGGGGTACCCTTTTGCATTTTGGGTCAGTTTTTCACCAAAAACTCATAGGGGTACCCCTTTCCATTTTGGGCCTATTTTTTTGCCAAAAACTCAAAGGGGTACCCCTTTGCATTTTGGGTCAGTTTTTTAGCAAAAAACTCTAAGGGGTTCCCCTTTGCATTTTGGGCAGTTTTTAACGAAAAACTCATAGGCGTACCCCTTTGCATTTTGGGTCAGTTTTTCAGCTAAAAACTCAAAGGGGTACCCCTTTGCATTTTTGGTATGTTTTTCACCAAAAACTCATATGGGTATCCCTTTCCATTTTGGGCCTATTTTTTAGCCAAAAACTCAAAAGGGTACCTCTTTGCATTTTGGGTCAATTTTTCAGCCAAAAACTCTAAGGGGTACACCCCTTTTCATTTTGGGTCAGTTTTTCACCAAAAATTCAAGTGGTACCCCTTTCCATTTTGGGCCTATTTATTAGCCAAAAACTCAAAGGGGTACCCCTTTGCATTCTGGGTCAGTTTTTCACCAAAAACTCAAAGGGGTACCCCTTTGCCTTTTGGGTCAGTTTTTCACAAAAACACACAATGGTACCCCTTTGCATTTTGGGTCAGTTTTTCAGCCAAAATCTCAAAGGGGTACCCCTTTGCCTTTTGGGTCACTTTTTCAGCCAAAAACTCAAAGGGGTACCCCTTTGCATTTTGGGACAATTTTTCAGCCAAAAACTCAAAGGGGTACCCCTTTGCATTTTGGGTCAGTTTTTCAGCCAAAAACTCAAAGGGGTACCCCATTGCATTTTTGGTCAATTTTTCACCGAAAACTAAAAGGGGTACCCCTTTGCATTTTGGGCCAGTTTTTCAGCCAAAAACTGAAAGGGGTACCCCTTTGCATTTTGGGTCAGTTTTTCACCAAAAACTCATAGGGTACCCCTTTCCATTTTGGGCCTATTTTTTTGACAAAAACACAAAGGGGTACCCCTTTCCATTTTGGGCCTATTTTTTTGCCAAAAACTCAAAAGGGTACCCCTTTGCATTTTGGGTCAGTTTTTTAGCAAAAAACTCTAAGGGGTTCCCCTTTGCATTTTGGGTCAGTTTTTAACGAAAAACTCATAGGCGTACCCCTTTGCATTCTGGGTCAGTTTTTCAGCCCAAAACTCAAAGGGGTACCCCTTTGCATTTTGGGTCAGTTTTTCAGCCAAAAACTCAAAGGGGTACCCCTTTGCATTTTGGGTATGTTTTTCACCAAAAACTCATATGGGTACCCCTTTCCAATTTGGGCCTATTTTTTAGCCAAAAACTCAAAAGGGTACCTCTTTGCATTTTGGTCAATTTTTTAGCCAAAAACACTAAGGGGTACCCCTTTTCATTTTGGGTCAGTTTTTCACCAAAAACTCAAAGGGGTACCCCTTTCCATTTTGGGCCTATTTGTTAGCCAAAAACTCAAAGGGGTACCCTTTTGCATTTTGGGTCAGTTTTTCACAAAAAACACACAATGGTACCCCTTTGCATTTTGGGTTAGTTTTTCAGCCAAAAACTCAAAGGGTTACCCGTTTGCCTTTTGGGTCACTTTTTCAACCAAAAACTCAAAGGGGTACCCCTTTTCATTTTCGGTCAGTTTTTCAGCCAAAAACTCAAAGGGGTGCCCCTTTGCATTTTGGGTATGTTTTTCACCAATAACTCATATGGGTACCCCTTTCCATTTTGGGCCTATTTTTTAGCAAAAAACTCAAAATGTTACCTCTTTGCATTTTGGGCCAATTTTTCAGCCAAAAACTCTAAGGGGTACCACTTTGCATTTTGGGTCAGTTTTTCTCCAAAAACTCAAAGGCGTAACCCTTTGCATTCTGGGTCAGTTTTTCAGCCGAAAATTCAAAGGGGTACCCCTTTTCATTTTGGGTCAATTTTTCACCAAAAATTCATTGGGGTACCCCTTTGCATTTTGGGACAATTTTTCAGCCAAAAACTCAAAGGGGTACCCCTTTGCATTTTGGGTCAGTTTTTCAGCCAAAAACTCAAAGGGGTACCCCATTGCATTTTTGGTCAATTTTTCACCAAAAACTAAAAGGGGTACCCCTTTGCATTTTGGGCCAGTTTTTCAGCCAAAAACTGAAAGGGGTACCCCTTTGCATTTTGGGTCAGTTTTTCACCAAAAACTCATAGGGTACCCCTTTCCATTTTGGGCCTATTTTTTTGCCAAAAACTCAAAGAGGTACCCCTTTTCATTTTGGGTCTGTTTTTCACCAAAAACTCATAGGGGTACCCCTTTCCATTTTGGGCCTATTTTTTTTGCCAAAAACTCAAAGGGGTACCCCTTTGCATTTTGGATCAGTTTTTTAGCAAAAAACTCTAAGGGGTTCCCCTTTGCATTTTGGGTCAGTTTTTAACGAAAAACTCATAGGCGTACCCCTTTGCATTATGGGTCAGTTTTTCAGCCCAAATCTCAAAGGGGTACCCCTTTGCATTTTGGGTCAGTTTTTCAGCCAAAAACTCAAAGGGGTACCCCTTTGCATTTTGGGTATGTTTTTCACCAAAAACTCATATGGGTACCCCTTTCCATTTTGGGCCTATTTTTTAGCCAAAAACTAAAAAGGGTACCTCTTTGCATTTTGGGTCAATTTTTCAGCCAAAAACTCTAAGGGGTACCCCTTTGCATTTTGGGTCAGTTTTTTGCCAAAAACTCAAAGGGGTACCTCTTTCCATTTTGAGCCAATTTGTTATTAAAAAACTCAAAGGGGTACCCCTTTGCATTCTGGGTCAGTTTTTCACCAAAAACTCATAGGCGTACCCCTTTGCATTCTTGGTCAGTTTTTCAGCCCAAAACTCAAAGGGGTACCCCTTTGCATTTTAAGTAAATTTTTCACCAAAAACTCGTTGGGGTACCCCTTTGCATTTTGGGTCAATTTTTCATCCAAAAACTCAAAGGGGTACCTCTTTGCATTTTGGGACAATTTTTCAGCCAAAAACTCAAAGGGGTACCCCTTTGCATTTTGGGTCAGTTTTTCAGCCAAAAACTCAAAGGGGTACCCCGTTGCATTTTGGGTCAATTTTTCACCAAAAACTAAAAAGGGTACCCCTTTGCATTTTGGGTCAATTTTTCAGCCAAAAACTGGAAGGGGTACCCCTTTGCATTTTGGGTAAGTTTTTCACCAAAAACTCATAGGGGTGCCCCTTTCCATTTTGGGCCTATTTTTTTGCCAAAAACTCAATGGGGTACCCCTTTGCATTTAGGGTTAGTTTTTTAGCAAAAAACTCTAAGGGGTTCCCCTTTCCATTTTGGGTCAGTTTTTAACGAAAAACTCATAGGCGTACCCCTTTGCATTCTGGGTCAGTTTTTCAGCCCAAAACTCAAAGGGGTACCCCTTTGCATTTTGGGTCAGTTTTTCAGCCAAAAACTCAAAGGGGCACCCCTTTGCATTTTGGGTATGTTTTTCACCAAAAACTCATATGGGTACCCCTTTCCATTTTAGGCCTATTTTTTAGCCAAAAACTCAAAAGGGTACCTCTTTGCATTTTGGGTCAATTTTTCAGCCAAAAACACTAAGGGGTACCCCTTTTCATTTTGGGTCAGTTTTTCACCAAAAACTCAAAGGGGTACCCCTTTCCATTTTGGGCCTATTTGTTAGCCAAAAACTCAAAGGGGTACTCCTTTGCATTTTGGGTCAGTTTTTCACCAAAAACTCATAGGCGTACCCCTTTGCATTCTTGGTCAGTTTTTCAGCCCAAAACTCAAAGGGGTACCCCTTTGCCTTTTTGGTCAGTTTTTCACAAAAAACACACAAAGGTACCCCTTTGCATTTTGGGTCAGTTTTTCAGCCAAAAACTCAAAGGGGTACCCCTTTGCCTTTTGGGTCACTTTTTCAGCCAAAAACTCAAAGGGGTACCCTTTTCATTTTCGGTCAGTTTTTCAGCCAAAAACTCAAAGGGGTACCCCTTTGCATTTTGGGTATGTTTTTCACCAAAAACTCATATGGGTACTCCTTTCCATTTTGGGCCTATTTTTTATCCAAAAACTCAAAGGGGTATCACTTTTCATTTTGGGTCAATTTTTCAGCAAAAAACTCTAAGGGGTACCACTTTGCATTTTGGGTCAGTTTTTCACCAAAAACTCATAGGCGTAACCCTTTGCATTCTGGGTCAGTTTTTCAGCCCAAAACTCAAAGGGGTACCCCTTTGCATTTTGAGTCAATTTTTCACCAAAAACTCATTTGGGTACCCCTTTGCATTTTGGGTCAATTTTTCATCCAAAAACTCAAAGGGGTACCTCTTTGCATTTTGGGACAATTTTTCAGCCAAAAACTCAAAGGGGTACCCCTTTGCATTTTGGGTCAGTTTTTCATCCAAAAACTCAAAGGGGTACCCCGTTGCATTTTGGGTCAATTTTTCACAAAAAACTAAAAGGGGTACCCCTTTGCATTTTGGGTCAGTTTTTCTGCCAAAAACTGAAAGGGGTACCCCTTTGCATTTTGGGTTAGTTTTTCACCAAAAACTCATAGGGGTACCCCTTTCCATTTTGGGCCTATTTTTTTGCCAAAAACTCAAAGGGGTACCCCTTTGCATTTTGGGTCAGTTTTTTAGCAAAAAACTCTAAGTGGTTCCCCCTTTGCATTTTGGGTCAGTTTTTCAGCCAAAAACTCAAAGGGGTACCCCGTTGCATTTTGGGTCAATTTTTCACCAAAAACTAAAAGGGGTACCCCTTTGCATTTTGGGTCAGTTTTTCAGCCAAAAACTGAAAGGGGTACCCCTTTGCATTTTGGGTCAGTTTTTCACCAAAAACTCATAGGGGTACCCCTTTCCATTTTGGGCTATTTTTTTGCCAAAAACTCAAAGGGATACCCCTTTGCATTTTGGGTCAGTTTTTTGGCAAAAAAAAACACCTCCTTAAGGGGTTACCCTTTGCATTTTGGGTCAGTTTTTCAGCCAAAAACTCAAAGGGGTAGTACCCCTTTGCATTTTGGGTATGTTTTTCACCAAAAACTCATATGGGTACCCCTTTCCATTTTGGGCCTATTTTTTTACCAAAATCTCAAAGGGGTTCCCCTTTGCATTTTGGGTCAGTTTTTCACGAAAAACTCATAGGCGTACCCCTTTGCATTCTGGGTCAGTTTTTCAGCCCAAAACTCAAAGGGGTACCCCTTTGCATTTTGGGTCAATTTTTCACCAAAAACACATTGGGGTACCCCTTTGCATTTTGGGTCAGTTTTTCAGCCAAAAACTCAAAGGGGTACCCCTTTGCATTTTGACTTACCCCTTTGTATTTTGGGTCAGTTTCTCAGCCAAAAACTCAAAAGGGTACCCCTTTGCATTTTGGGTTTGTTTTTTACCAAAAACTCATAGGGGTATCCCTTTCCATTTTGGGTCTATTTGTTTTCCAAAAACTCATAGGCGTACCCCTTTGCATTTTGGGTCAGTTTTTCAGCCCAAAACTCAAAGGGTATCCCGTTTCATTTTGGGTCAGTTTTTCACCAAAAACTCATAGGGGTACCCCTTTGCATTTTGGGTTAGTTTTTCAGCCAAAAACTCAAAGGGGTACCACTTTGCATTTTGGGTCAATTTTACAGCAAAAAACTCAAGGGGGGTACTCTTTTGCATTTTGGGTCAGTTTTTCAGCCAAAAACTCTAAAGGTTACCCCTTTGCATTTTGGGTCAGTTTTTCACGAAAAACTCATAGGCGTACCCCTTTGCATTATGGGTCTGTTTTTCAGCCCAAAACTCAAAGGGGTACCCCTTTGCATTTTGGGTCAGTTTTTCACCAAAAACTCACAGGGGTACCCCTTTGCATTTTGGGTCAGTTTTTCAGCCAAAAACTCAAAGGGGTACCCCTTTACAATTTGGGTCAGTTTTTCACCAAAAACTAAAAGGGGTACCCCTTTCCATTTTTGGTCAGTTTTTCTCAAAAAAACACAAAGGAGTACCCCTAAGCATTTTGACTTACCCCTTTGCATTTTGGGTCAGTTTCTCAGCCAAAAACTCAAAAGTGTACCCCTTTGCATTTTGGGTTTGTTTTTTACCAAAAACTCATAGGGGTATCCCTTTCCATTTTGGGTCTATTTGTTTTCAAAAAACTCATAGGCGTACCCTTTGCATTTTGGGTAAGTTTTTCAGCCCAAAACTCAAAGGGTATCCCGTTTCATTTTGGGTCAGTTTTTCACCAAAAACTCATAGGGGTACCCCTTTGCATTTTGGGTCAGTTTTTCAGCAAAAAACTCAAGGGGGTACTCTTTTGCATTTTGGGTCAGTTTTTCAGCCAAAAACTCTAAAGGTTAACCCCTTTGCATTTTGGGTCAGTTTTTCACCAAAAACTCATAGCCGTACCCCTTTGCATTATGGGTCAGTTTTTCAGCCCAAAACTCAAAGGGGTACCCCTTTGCATTTTGGGTCAGTTTTTCACACAAAAACTCACAGGGGTACCCCTTTGCATTTTGGGTCAGTTTTTCAGCCAAAAACTCAAAGGGGTACCCCTTTGCAATTTGGGTCAGTTTTTCACCAAAAACTAAAAGGGGTACCCCTTTCCATTTTTGGTCAGTTTTTCTCAAAAAAACACAAAGGAGTACCCCTAAGCATTTTGACTTACCCCCTTTTCATTTTGGGTCAGTTTCTCAGCCAAAAACTCAAAGGGTACCCCTTTGCATTTTGGGTTTGTTTTTTACCAAAAACTCATAGGGGTACCCCTTTCCATTTTGGGTCTATTTGTTTTCCAAAAAACTCATAGGCGTACCCCTTTGCATTTTGGGCAAGTTTTTCAGCCCAAAACTCAAAAGGTATCCCGTTTCATTTTGGGTCAGTTTTTCACCAAAAATTCATAGGGGTACCCCTTTGCATTTTGGGTCAGTTTTTCAGCAAAAAACTCAAGGGGGTACTCTTTTGCATTTTGGGTCAATTTTTCAGCAAAAAACTCAAGGGGGGTACTCTTTTGCAATTTGGGTCAGTTTTTCAGCCAAAAACTCTAAAGGTTACCCCTTTGCATTTTGGGTCAGTTTTTCACCAAAAACTCATAGGCGTACCCCTTTGCATTATGGGTCTGTTTTTCAGCCCAAAACTCAAAGGGGTACCCCTTTGCATTTTGGTCAGTTTTTCACCAAAAACTCACAGGAGTACCCCTTTGCATTTTGGGTCAGTTTTTCAGCCAAAAACTCAAAGGGGTACACCTTTGCAATTTGGGTCAGTTTTTCACCAAAAACTAAAAGGGGTACCCCTTTCCATTTTTGGTCAGTTTTTCTCAAAAAAACACAAAGGAGTACCCCTAAGCATTTTGACTTACCCCTTTTCATTTTGGGTCAGTTTCTCAGCCAAAAACTCAAAAGGGTACCTCTTTGCATTTTGGGTTTGTTTTTTACCAAAAACTCATAAGGGTATCCCTTTCCATTTTGGGTCTATTTGTTTTCCAAAAACTCATAGGCGCACCCCTTTGCATTTTGGGTCAGTTTTTCAGCGCAAAACTCAAAGGGTATCCCGTTTCATTTTGGGTCAGTTTTTCACCAAAAACTCATAGGGGTACCCCTTTGCATTTTGGGTTAGTTTTTCAGCCAAAAACTCAAAGGGGTACCACTTTGCATTTTGGGTCAATTTTTCAGCAAAAAACTCAAGGGGGGGTACACTTTTGCAATTTGGGTCAGTTTTTCAGCCAAAAACTCTAAAGGTTACCCCTTTGCATTTTGGGTCAGTTTTTCACCAAAAACTCATAGGCGTACCCCTTTGCATAATGGGTCTATTTTTCAGCCCAAAACTCAAAGGGGTACCCCTTTGCATTTTGGGTCAGTTTTTCACCAAAAACTCACAGGGGTACCCCTTTGCATTTTGGGTCAGTTTTTCAGCCAAAAACTCAAAGGGGTACACCTTTGCAATTTGGGTCAGTTTTTCACCAAAAACTAAAAGGGGTACCCCTTTCCATTTTTGGTCAGTTTTTCTCAAAAAAACACAAAGGAGTACCCCCTAAGCATTTTGACTTACCCCTTTGCATTTTGGGTCAGTTTCTCAGCCAAAAACTCAAAAGGGTACCCCTTTGCATTTTGGGTTTGTTTTTTACCAAAAACTCATAGGGGTATCCCTTTCCATTTTGGGTCTATTTATTTTCCAAAAACTCATAGGCGTACCCCTTTGCATTTTGGGTCAGTTTTTCAGCCCAAAACTCAAAGGGTATCCCGTTTCATTTTGGTCAGTTTTTCACCAAAAACTCATAGGGGTACCCCTTTGCATTTTGGGTTAGTTTTTCAGCCAAAAACTCAAAGGGGTACCACTTTGCATTTTGGGTCAATTTTTCAGCAAAAAACTCAAGGGGGTACTCTTTTGCATTTTGGGTCTGTTTTTCAGCCCAAAACTCAAAGGGGTACCCCTTTGCATTTTGGGTCAGTTTTTCACCAAAAACTCACAGGGGTACCCCTTTGCATTTTGGGGTCAGTTTTTCAGCCCAAAACTCAAAGGGGTACCCCTTTGCATTTTGGGTCAGTTTTTCACCCAAAAACTCACAGGGGTACCCCTTTGCATTTTGGGTCAGTTTTTCAGCCAAAAACTCAAAGGGGTACCCCTTTGCAATTTGGGTCAGTTTTTCACCAAAAACTAAAAGGGGTACCCCTTTCCATTTTTGGTCAGTTTTTCTCAAAAAAACACAAAGGAGTACCCCTAAGCATTTTGACTTACCCCTTTTCATTTTGGGTCAGTTTCTCAGCCAAAACTCAAAAGGGTACCCCTTTGCATTTTGGGTTTGTTTTTTACCAAAAACTCATAGGGGTACCCCTTTCCATTTTGGGTCTATTTGTTTTCCAAAAACTCATAGGCGTACCCCTTTGCATTTTGGGCAAGTTTTTCAGCCCAAAACTCAAAAGGTATCCCGTTTCATTTTGGGTCAGTTTTTCACCAAAAATTCATAGGGGTACCCCTTTGCATTTTGGGTCAGTTTTTCAGCAAAAAACTCAGGGGGGTACTCTTTTGCATTTTGGGTCAGTTTTTCAGCCAAAAACTCTAAAGGTTACCCCTTTGCATTTTGGTTCAGTTTTTCACCAAAAACTCATAGGCGTACCCCTTTGCATTATGGGTCTGTTTTTCAGCCCAAAACTCAAAGGGGTACCCCTTTGAATTTTGGGTCAGTTTTTCACCAAAAACTCACAGGGGTACCCCTTTGCATTTTGGGTCAGTTTTTCAGCCAAAAACTCAAAGGGGTGCCCCTTTGCAATTTGGGTCAGTTTTTCACCAAAAACTAAAAGGGGTACCCCTTTCCATTTTTGGTCAGTTTTTCTCAAAAAAACACAAAGGAGTACCCCTAAGCATTTTGACTTACCCCTTTGCATTTTGGGTCAGTTTCCCAGCCAAAAACTCAAAAGGGTATCCCTTTGCATTTTGGGTTAGTTTTTTACCAAAAACTCATAGGGGTACCCCTTTCCATTTTGGGTCTATTTGTCAGTCAAAAACTCATAGGCGTACCCCTTTGCATTTTGGATCAGTTATTCAGCCGAAAACTCAAAGGGTATCCCTTTTCATTTTGGGTCAGTTTTTCACCCAAAACTCATAGGGGTACCCCTTTGCATTTTGGGTCAGTTTTTCAGCCAAAAACACAAAGGGGTACCACTTTGGATTTTGGGTCAATTATTTCAGCCAAAAACTCAAGGGGGTACTCTTTTGCATTTTGGGTCAGTTTTTCAGCCAAAAACTCTAAAGGTTACCCCTTTGCATTTTGGGTCAGTTTTTCACCAAAAACACATAGGCGTACCCCTTTGCTTTATGGGTCAGTTTTTCAGCCCAAAACTCAAAGGGGTACCCCTTTGCATTTTGGGTCAGTTTTTCACAAAACTCACAGGGGTACCCCTTTGCATTTTGGGTCAGTTTTTCAGCCAAAAACTCAAAGGGGTACACCTTTGCAATTTGGGTCAGTTTTTCACCAAAAACTAAAAGGGGTACCCCTTTCCATTTTTGGTCAGTTTTTCTCAAAAAAACACAAAGGAGTACCCCTAAGCATTTTGACTTACCCCTTTGCATTTTGGGTCAGTTTCTCAGCCAAAAACTCAAAAGGGTACCCCTTTGCATTTTGGGTTTGTTTTTTACCAAAAACTCATAGGGGTATCCCTTTCCATTTGGGTCTATTTGTTTTCCAAAAACTCATAGGCGTACCCCTTTGCATTTTGGGTCAGTTTTTCAGCCCAAAACTCAAAGGGTATCCCATTTCATTTTGGGTCAGTTTTTCACCAAAAACTCATAGGGGTACCCCTTTGCATTTTGGGTTAGTTTTTCAGCCAAAAACTCAAAGGGGTACCACTTTGCATTTTGGGTCAATTTTTCAGCAAAAAACTCAAGGGGGTACTCTTTTGCATTTTGGGTCAGTTTTTCAGCCAAAAAACTCTAAAGGTTACCCCTTTGCATTTTGGGTCAGTTTTTCACCAAAAACTCATAGCCGTACCCCTTTGCATTATGGGTCTGTTTTTCAGCCCAAAACTCAAAGGGGTACCCCTTTGCATTTTGGGTCAGTTTTTCACCAAAAACTCACAGGGGTACCCCTTTGCATTTTGGGTCAGTTTTTCAGCCAAAAACTCAAAGGGGTACCCCTTTGCAATTTGGGTCAGTTTTTCACCAAAAACTAAAAGGGGTACCCCTTTCCATTTTTGGTCAGTTTTTCTCAAAAAAACACAAAGGAGTACCCCTAAGCATTTTGACTTACCCCTTTTCATTTTGGGTCAGTTTCTCAGCCAAAAACTCAAAAGGGTACCCCTTTGCATTTTGGGTTTGTTTTTTACCAAAAACTCATAGGGGTACCCCTTTCCATTTTGGGTCTATTTGTTTTCCAAAAACTCATAGGCGTACCCCTTTGCATTTTGGGCAAGTTTTTCAGCCCAAAACTCAAAAGGTATCCCGTTTCATTTTGGGTCAGTTTTTCACCAAAAATTCATAGGGGTACCCCTTTGCATTTTGGGTCAGTTTTTCAGCAAAAAACTCAGGGGGGTACTCTTTTGCATTTTGGGTCAGTTTTTCAGCCAAAAACTCTAAAGGTTACCCCTTTGCATTTTGGTTCAGTTTTTCACCAAAAACTCATAGGCGTACCCCTTTGCATTATGGGTCTGTTTTTCAGCCCAAAACTCAAAGGGGTACCCCTTTGAATTTTGGGTCAGTTTTTCACCAAAAACTCACAGGGGTACCCCTTTGCATTTTGGGTCAGTTTTTCAGCCAAAAACTCAAAGGGGTGCCCCTTTGCAATTTGGGTCAGTTTTTCACCAAAAACTAAAAGGGGTACCCCTTTCCATTTTTGGTCAGTTTTTCTCAAAAAAACACAAAGGAGTACCCCTAAGCATTTTGACTTACCCCTTTGCATTTTGGGTCAGTTTCCCAGCCAAAAACTCAAAAGGGTATCCCTTTGCATTTTGGGTTAGTTTTTTACCAAAAACTCATAGGGGTACCCCTTTCCATTTTGGGTCTATTTGTCAGTCAAAAACTCATAGGCGTACCCCTTTGCATTTTGGATCAGTTATTCAGCCGAAAACTCAAAGGGTATCCCTTTTCATTTTGGGTCAGTTTTTCACCCAAAACTCATAGGGGTACCCCTTTGCATTTTGGGTCAGTTTTTCAGCCAAAAACACAAAGGGGTACCACTTTGGATTTTGGGTCAATTATTTCAGCCAAAAACTCAAGGGGGTACTCTTTTGCATTTTGGGTCAGTTTTTCAGCCAAAAACTCTAAAGGTTACCCCTTTGCATTTTGGGTCAGTTTTTCACCAAAAACACATAGGCGTACCCCTTTGCTTTATGGGTCAGTTTTTCAGCCCAAAACTCAAAGGGGTACCCCTTTGCATTTTGGGTCAGTTTTTCACAAAACTCACAGGGGTACCCCTTTGCATTTTGGGTCAGTTTTTCAGCCAAAAACTCAAAGGGGTACACCTTTGCAATTTGGGTCAGTTTTTCACCAAAAACTAAAGGGGTACCCCTTTCCATTTTTGGTCAGTTTTTCTCAAAAAAAACACAATGGAGTACCCCTAAGCATTTTGACTTACCCCTTTGCATTTTGGGTCAGGTTTCTCAGCCAAAAACTCAAAAGGGTACCCCTTTGCATTTTGGGTTTGTTTTTTACCAAAAACTCATAGGGGTATCCCTTTCCATTTTGGGTCTATTTGTTTTCCAAAAACTCATAGGCGTACCCCTTTGCATTTTGGGTCAGTTTTTCAGCCCAAAACTCAAAGGGTATCCCATTTCATTTTGGGTCAGTTTTTCACCAAAAACTCATAGGGGTACCCCTTTGCATTTTGGGTTAGTTTTTCAGCCAAAAACTCAAAGGGGTACCACTTTGCATTTTGGGTCAATTTTTCAGCAAAAAACTCAAGGGGGTACTCTTTTGCATTTTGGGTCAGTTTTTCAGCCAAAAACTCTAAAGGTTACCCCTTTGCATTTTGGGTCAGTTTTTCACCAAAAACTCATAGCCGTACCCCTTTGCATTATGGGTCTGTTTTTCAGCCCAAAACTCAAAGGGGTACCCCTTTGCATTTTGGGTCAGTTTTTCACCAAAAACTCACAGGGGTACCCCTTTGCATTTTGGGTCAGTTTTTCAGCCAAAAACTCAAAGGGGTACCCCTTTGCAATTTGGGTCAGTTTTTCACCAAAAACTAAAAGGGGTACCCCTTTCCATTTTTGGTCAGTTTTTCTCAAAAAAACACAAAGGAGTACCCCTAAGCATTTTGACTTACCCCCTTTTCATTTTGGGTCAGTTTCTCAGCCAAAAACTCAAAAGGGTACCCCTTTGCATTTTGGGTTTGTTTTTTACCAAAAACTCATAGGGGTACCCCTTTCCATTTTGGGTCTATTTGTTTTCCAAAAACTCATAGGCGTACCCCTTTGCATTTTGGGCAAGTTTTTCAGCCCAAAACTCAAAAGGTATCCCGTTTCATTTTGGGTCAGTTTTTCACCAAAAATTCATAGGGGTACCCCTTTGCATTTTGGGTCAGTTTTTCAGCAAAAAACTCAAGGGGGTACTCTTTTGCATTTTGGGTCAGTTTTTCAGCCAAAAACTCTAAAGGTTACCCCTTTGCATTTTGGGTCAGTTTTTCACCAAAAACTCATAGGCGTACACCTTTGCATTATGGGTCTGTTTTTCAGCCCAAAACTCAAAGGGGTACCCCTTTGCATTTTGGGTCAGTTTTTCACCAAAAACTCACAGGGGTACCCCTTTGCATTTTGGGTCAGTTTTTCAGCCAAAAACTCAAAGGGGTGCCCCTTTGCAATTTGGGTCAGTTTTTCACCAAAAACTAAAAGGGGTACCCCTTTCCATTTTTGGTCAGTTTTTCTCAAAAAAACACAAAGAAGTACCCCTAAGCATTTTGACTTACCCCTTTGCATTTTGGGTCAGTTTCCCAGCCAAAAACTTAAAAGGGTATCCCTTTGCATTTTGGGTTAGTTTTTTACCAAAAACTCATAGGGGTACCCCTTTCCATTTTGGGTCTATTTGTCAGTCAAAAACTCATAGGCGTACCCCTTTGCATTTTGGATCAGTTATTCAGCCGAAAACTCAAAGGGTATCCCTTTTCATTTTGGGTCAGTTTTTCACCCAAAACTCATAGGGTACCCCTTTGCATTTTGGGTCAGTTTTTCAGCCAAAAACTCAAAGGGGTACCACTTTGGATTTTGGGTCAATTATTTCAGCCAAAAACCCAAGGGGGTACTCTTTTGCATTTTGGGTCAGTTTTTCAGCCAAAAACTCTAAAGGTTACCCCTTTGCATTTTGGGTCAGTTTTTCACCAAAAACACATAGGCGTACCCCTTTGCTTTATGGGTCAGTTTTTCAGCCCAAAACCCAAAGGGGTACCCCTTTGCATTTTGGGTCAGTTTTTCACCAAAAACTCACAGGGGCATCCCTTTTCATTTTGGGTCAGTTTTTCAGCCAAAAACTCAAAGGGGTACCCCTTTGCAATTTGGGTCAGTTTTTCACCAAAACTAAAAGGGGTACCCCTTTCCATTTTTTGTCAGTTTTTCTCAAAAAAACACAAAGGAGTACCCCTAAGCATTTTGACTTACCCCTTTGCATTTTGGGTCAGTTTCCCAGCCAAAAACTTAAAAGGGTATCCCTTTGCATTTTGGGTTAGTTTTTTACCAAAA
Source organism: Excoecaria agallocha (assembly GCA_037975025.1). Lineage (NCBI taxonomy): Eukaryota > Viridiplantae > Streptophyta > Magnoliopsida > Malpighiales > Euphorbiaceae > Excoecaria > Excoecaria agallocha. The sequence continues at coordinate 33,098 of JBBPFJ010000434.1, forward strand.
ACTCATAGGGGTACCCCTTTCCATTTTGGGTCTATTTGTCAGTCAAAAACTCATAGGCGTACCCCTTTGCATTTTGGATCAGTTATTCAGCCGAAAACTCAAAGGGTATCCCTTTTCATTTTGGGTCAGTTTTTCACCCAAAACTCATAGGGGTACCCCTTTGCATTTTGGGTCAGTTTTTCAGCCAAAAACTCAAAGGGGTACCACTTTGGATTTTGGGTCAATTATTTCAGCCAAAAACTCAAGGGGGTACTCTTTTGCATTTTGGGTCAGTTTTTCAGCCAAAAACTCTAAAGGTTACCCCTTTGCATTTTGGGTCAGTTTTTCACCAAAAACTCATAGCCGTACCCCTTTGCATTATGGGTCTGTTTTTCAGCCCAAAACTCAAAGGGGTACCCCTTTGCATTTTGGGTCAGTTTTTCACCAAAAACTCACAGGGGTACCCCTTTGCATTTTGGGTCAGTTTTTCAGCCAAAAACTCAAAGGGGTACCCCTTTGCAATTTGGGTCAGTTTTTCACCAAAAACTAAAAGGGGTACCCCTTTCCATTTTTGGTCAGTTTTTCTCAAAAAAACACAAAGGAGTTCCCCTAAGCATTTTGACTTACCCCTTTTCATTTTGGGTCAGTTTCTCAGCCAAAAACTCAAAAGGGTACCCCCTTTGCATTTTGGGTTTGTTTTTTACCAAAAACTCATAGGGGTTAACCCCTTTCCATTTTGGGTCTATTTGTTTTCCAAAAACTCATAGGCGTACCCCTTTGCATTTTGGGCAAGTTTTTCAGCCCAAAACTCAAAAGGTATCCCGTTTCATTTTGGGTCAGTTTTTCACCAAAAATTCATAGGGGTACCCCTTTGCATTTTGGGTCAGTTTTTCAGCAAAAAACTCAAGGGGGTACTCTTTTGCATTTTGGGTCAGTTTTTCAGCCAAAAACTCTAAAGGTTACCCCTTTGCATTTTGGGTCAGTTTTTCACCAAAAACTCATAGGCGTACACCTTTGCTTTATGGGTCAGTTTTTCAGCCCAAAACCCAAAGGGGTACCCCTTTGCATTTTGGGTCAGTTTTTCACCAAAAACTCACAGGGGCATCCCTTTTCATTTTGGGTCAGTTTTTCAGCCAAAAACTCAAAGGGGTACCCCTTTGCAATTTGGGTCAGTTTTTCACCAAAAACTAAAAGGGGTACCCCTTTCCATTTTTTTGTCAGTTTTTTCTCAAAAAAAACACAAAGGAGTACCCCTAAGCATTTTGACTTACCCCTTTGCATTTTGGGTCAGTTTCCCAGCCAAAAACTTAAAAGGGTATCCCTTTGCATTTTGGGTTAGTTTTTTTACCAAAAACTCATAGGGGTACCCCTTTCCATTTTGGGTCTATTTGTCAGTCAAAAACTCATAGGCGTACCCCTTTGCATTTTGGATCAGTTATTCAGCCGAAAACTCAAAGGGTATCCCTTTTCATTTTGGGTCAGTTTTTCACCCAAAACTCATAGGGGTACCCCTTTGCATTTTGGGTCAGTTTTTCAGCCAAAAACTCAAAGGGGTACCACTTTGGATTTTGGGTCAATTATTTCAGCCAAAAACTCAAGGGGGTACTCTTTTGCATTTTGGGTCAGTTTTTCAGCCAAAAACTCTAAAGGTTACCCCTTTGCATTTTGGGTCAGTTTTTCACCAAAAACTCATAGCCGTACCCCTTTGCATTATGGGTCTGTTTTTCAGCCCAAAACTCAAAGGGGTACCCCTTTGCATTTTGGGTCAGTTTTTCACCAAAAACTCACAGGGGTACCCCTTTGCATTTTGGGTCAGTTTTTCAGCCAAAAACTCAAAGGGGTACCCCTTTGCAATTTGGGTCAGTTTTTCACCAAAAACTAAAAGGGGTACCCCTTTCCATTTTTGGTCAGTTTTTCTCAAAAAAACACAAAGGAGTTCCCCTAAGCATTTTGACTTACCCCTTTTCATTTTGGGTCAGTTTCTCAGCCAAAAACTCAAAAGGGTACCCCTTTGCATTTTGGGTTTGTTTTTTACCAAAAACTCATAGGGGTACCCCTTTCCATTTTGGGTCTATTTGTTTTCCAAAAACTCATAGGCGTACCCCTTTGCATTTTGGGCAAGTTTTTCAGCCCAAAACTCAAAAGGTATCCCGTTTCATTTTGGGTCAGTTTTTCACCAAAAATTCACCCCTTTGCATTTTGGGTCAGTTTTTCAGCCAAAAACTCAAAGGGGTACCACTTTGCATTTTGGGTCAATTTTTCAGCCAAAAACTCAAGGGGGTACTCTTTTGCATTTTGGGTTAGTTTTTCAGCCAAAAACTCTAAAGGTTACCCCTTTGCATTTTGGGTTAGTTTTTCACCAAAAACTCATAGGCGTACCCCTTTGCATTATGGGTCAGTTTTTCAGCCCGAAACTCAAAGGGGTACCCCTTTGCATTTTGGGTCAGTTTTTCTTAAAAAACTCACAGGGGTACCCCTTTGCATTTTGGGTCAGTTTTTCAGCCAAAAACTCAAAGGGGTACCCCTTTGCAATTTGGGTCAGTATTTCACAAAAAACTCATAGGGGCACCCCTTTCCATTTTGGGCCTATTTTTTAGCCAAAAACTCAAAGGGGTACCCCTTTGCATTCTGGGTCAATTTTTCAGCCAAAAACTCAAAGGGGTACCCCTTTGCATTTTGGGTCAATTTTTCACCAAAAACTCATAGGAGCACCCCTTTCCATTTTGGGCTTATTTTTTTTCCAAAAACTCAAAGGGGTACCCCTTGCGTTTTGGGTCAGTTTTTTAGCCAAAAACTGTAAGGGGTATGCCTTTGCATTTTGGGTTAGTTTTTCACCAAAAACTCATAGGCGTACCCCTTTGCATTATGGGTCAGTTTTTCAGCCCGAAACTCAAAGGGGTACCCCTTTGCATTTTGGGTCAGTTTTTCTTAAAAAACTCACAGGGGTACCCCTTTGCATTTTGGGTCAGTTTTTCAGCCAAAAACTCAAAGGGGTACCCCTTTGCAATTTGGGTCAGTATTTCACAAAAAACTCATAGGGGCACCCCTTTCCATTTTGGGCCTATTTTTTAGCCAAAAACTCAAAGGGGTACCCCTTTGCATTCTGGGTCAATTTTTCAGCCAAAAACTCAAAGGGGTACCCCTTTGCATTTTGGGTCAATTTTTCACCAAAAACTCATAGGAGCACCCCTTTCCATTTTGGGCTTATTTTTTTTCCAAAAACTCAAAGGGGTACCCCTTGCGTTTTGGGTCAGTTTTTTAGCCAAAAACTGTAAGGGGTATGCCTTTGCATTTTGGGTTAGTTTTTCACCGAAAACTCATAGGCGTACCACTTTGCATTCTGGGTCAGTTTTTCAGCCCAAAACTCAAAGTGGTATCCCTTTGCATTTTGGGTCAGTTTTTCACCAAAAACTCATAGCGGTATCCCTTTGCATTTTGGGTCAGTTTTTCAGCCAAAAACTCAAAGGGGTATGCCTTTGCATTTTGGGTCAATTTATCAGCCAAAAACTCAAAGGGGTACCCCTTTGCATTTTGGGTCAGTTTTTCAGCCAAAAACTCTATGGGATACCCCTTTGCGTTTTGGGTTAGTTTTTCACCAAAAACCCATAGGCGTACCCCTTTGCATTATCGATCAGTTTTTCAGCCCAAAACTCAAAGGGGTACCCCTTTGCATTTTCGGTCAGTTTTTCACCAAAAACTCATAGGGTTACCCCTTTGCATTTTGGGTCAATTTTTCAGCCAAAAACTCAAAGTGGTACCCCTTTGCATTTTGGGTCAGATTTTCACCAAAAACTCAAAGGGGTACCCCTCTGCATTTTTGGTCAGTTTTTCCCAAGAAAACACAAAGGAGTACCCCTGAGCATTTTGACTCAATTTTTCAGCCAAAAACTCAAAGGGGTACCACTTTGCATTTTGGGTCAATTTTTCAGCCAAAAACTAAAGGGGGTACTCTTTTGCATTTTGGGTCAGTTTTTCAGCCAAAAACTATAAAGGTTACCCCTTTGCATTTTGGGTCAGTTTTTCACCAAAAACTCATAGGCGTACCCCTTTGCATTATGGGTCAGTTTTTCAGCCAAAAACTCAAAGGGGTACCGCTTTGCAGTTTGGGACAGTATTTCACCAAAAACTCACAGGGGTACCCCTTTGCATTTTGGGTCAGTTTTTCAGCCAAAAACTCAAAGGGGTACCCCTTTGCAATTTGGGTCAGTTTTTCACAAAAAACTCATAGGGGCACCCCTTTCCATTTTGGGCCTATTTTTTAGCCAAAAACTCAAAGGGGTACCCCTTTGCATTCTGGGTCAATTTTTCAGCCAAAAACTCAAAGGGGTACCCCTTTGCATTTTGGGTCAATTTTTCACCAAAAACTTATAGGGGCACCCCTTTCCATTTTGGGCCTATTTTTTTTCCAAAAACTCAAAGGGATACCCCCCTGCGTTTTGGGTCAGTTTTTTAGCCAAAAACTGTAAGGGGTATGCCTTTGCATTTTGGGTTAGTTTTTCACCAAAAACTCATAGGCTTACCCCTTTGCATTTTGGGTCAGTTTTTCACCAAAAATTCATAGCGGTATCCCCTTGCATTTTGGGTCAGTTTTTCAGCCAAAAACTCAAAGGGGTATGCCTTTGCATTTTGGGTCAATTTATCAGCCAAAAACTCAAAGGGGTACCCCTTTGCATTTTGGGTCAGTTTTTCAGCCAAAAACTCTATGGGTTACCCCTTTGCGTTTTGGGTCAGTTTTTCACCAAAAACTTATAGGCGTACCCCTTTGCATTCTGGGTCAGTTTTTTAGCCCAAAACTCAAAGGGGTACCCTTTTGCATTTTGGGTCAGTTTTTCACCAAAAACTCATAGGGGTACCCTTTTGCATTTTGGGTCAGTTTTTCAGCCAAAATCTCAAAGGGATACCCCTTTGCATTTTGGGTCAATTTTCCGCCAAAAACTCTAAGGGGTACCCCTTTGCATTTTGGGTCAATTTTTCAGCCAAAAACTCATAGGCGTAAGCCTTTGCATTCTGGGTAAGTTTTTTAGCCAAAAACTCTAAGGGGTACCCCTTTGCATTTTGGGTTAGTTTTTCACCAAAAACCCATAGGCGTACCCCTTTGCATTATCGATCAGTTTTTCAGCCCAAAACTCAAAGGGGTACCCCTTTGCATTTTCGGTCAGTTTTTCACCAAAAACTCATAGGGTTACCCCTTTGCATTTTGGGTCAATTTTTCAGCCAAAAACTCAAAGTGGTACCCCTTTGCATTTTGGGTCAGATTTTCACCAAAAACTCAAAGGGGTACCCCTCTGCATTTTTGGTCAGTTTTTCCCAAGAAAACACAAAGGAGTACCCTTGAGCATTTTGACTCAATTTTTCAGCCAAAAACTCAAAGGGGTACCACTTTGCATTTTGGGTCAATTTTTCAGCCAAAAACTAAAGGGGGTACTCTTTTGCATTTTGGGTCAGTTTTTCAGCCAAAAACTCTAAAGGTTACCCCTTTGCATTTTGGGTCAGTTTTTCACCAAAAACTCATAGGCGTACCCCTTTGCATTATGGGTCAGTTTTTCAGCCCAAAACTCAAAGGGGTACCCCTTTGCAGTTTGGGACAGTATTTCACCAAAAACTCACAGGGGTACCCCTTTGCATTTTGGGTCAGTTTTTGAGCCAAAAACTCAAAGGGGTACCCCTTTGCAATTTGGGTCAGTTTTTCACAAAAAACTCATAGGGGCACCCCTTTCCATTTTGGGCCTATTTTTTAGCCAAAAACTCAAAGGGGTACCCCTTTGCATTCTGGGTCAATTTTTCAGCCAAAAACTCAAAGGGGTACCCCTTTGCATTTTGGGTCAATTTTTCACCAAAAACTCATAGGGGCACCCCTTTCCATTTTGGGCCTATTTTTTTTCCAAAAACTCAAAGGGATACCCCCCTGCGTTTTGGGTCAGTTTTTTAGCCAAAAACTGTAAGGGGTATGCCTTTGCATTTTGGGTTAGTTTTTCACCAAAAACTCATAGGCTTACCCCTTTGCATTTTGGGTCAGTTTTTCACCAAAAATTCATAGCGGTATCCCCTTGCATTTTGGGTCAGTTTTTCAGCCAAAAACTCAAAGGGGTATGCCTTTGCATTTTGGGTCAATTTATCAGCCAAAAACTCAAAGGGGTACCCCTTTGCATTTTGGGTCAGTTTTTCAGCCAAAAACTCTATGGGTTACCCCTTTGCGTTTTGGGTCAGTTTTTCACCAAAAACTTATAGGCGTACCCCTTTGCATTCTGGGTCAGTTTTTTAGCCCAAAACTCAAAGGGGTACCCTTTTGCATTTTGGGTCAGTTTTTCACCAAAAACTCATAGGGGTACCCTTTTGCATTTTGGGTCAGTTTTTCAGCCAAAATCTCAAAGGGATACCCCTTTGCATTTTGGGTCAATTTTCCGCCAAAAACTCTAAGGGGTACCTATTTGCATTTTGGGTCAATTTTTCAGCCAAAAACTCATAGGCGTAAGCCTTTGCATTCTGGGTAAGTTTTTTAGCCAAAAACTCTAAGGGGTACCCCTTTGCATTTTGGGTTAGTTTTTCACCAAAAACCCATAGGCGTACCCCTTTGCATTATCGATCAGTTTTTCAGCCCAAAACTCAAAGGGGTACCCCTTTGCATTTTCGGTCAGTTTTTCACCAAAAACTCATAGGGTTACCCCTTTGCATTTTGGGTCAATTTTTCAGCCAAAAACTCAAAGTGGTACCCCTTTGCATTTTGGGTCAGATTTTCACCAAAAACTCAAAGGGGTACCCCTCTGCATTTTTTGTCAGTTTTTCCCAAGAAAACACAAAGGAGTACCCTTGAGCATTTTGACTCAATTTTTCAGCCAAAAACTCAAAGGGGTACCACTTTGCATTTTGGGTCAATTTTTCAGCCAAAAACTAAAGGGGGTACTCTTTTGCATTTTGGGTCAGTTTTTCAGCCAAAAACTCTAAAGGTTACCCCTTTGCATTTTGGGTCAGTTTTTCACCAAAAACTCATAGGCGTACCCCTTTGCATTATGGGTCAGTTTTTCAGCCCAAAACTCAAAGGGGTACCCCTTTGCAGTTTGGGACAGTATTTCACCAAAAACTCACAGGGGTACCCCTTTGCATTTTGGGTCAGTTTTTGAGCCAAAAACTCAAAGGGGTACCCCTTTGCAATTTGGGTCAGTTTTTCACAAAAAACTCATAGGGGCACCCCTTTCCATTTTGGGCCTATTTTTTAGCCAAAAACTCAAAGGGGTACCCCTTTGCATTCTGGGTCAATTTTTCAGCCAAAAACTCAAAGGGGTACCCCTTTGCATTTTGGGTCAATTTTTCACCAAAAACTCATAGGGGCACCCCTTTCCATTTTGGGCCTATTTTTTTTCCAAAAACTCAAAGGGATACCCCCCTGCGTTTTGGGTCAGTTTTTTAGCCAAAAACTGTAAGGGGTATGCCTTTGCATATTGGGTTAGTTTTTCACCAAAAACTCATAGGCTTACCCCTTTGCATTTTGGGTCAGTTTTTCACCAAAAATTCATAGCGGTATCCCTTTGCATTTTGGGTCAGTTTTTCAGCCAAAAATTCAAAGGGGTATGCCTTTGCATTTTGGGTCAATTTATCAGCCAAAAACTCAAAGGGGTACCCCTTTGAATTTTGGGTCAGTTTTTCAGCCAAAAACTCTATGGGTTACCCCTTTGCATTTTGGGTCAGTTTTTCACCAAAAACTTATAGGCGTACCCCCTTGCATTCTGGGTCAGTTTTTTTAGCCCAAAACTCAAAGGGGTACCCTTTTGCTTTTTGTGTCAGTTTTTCACCAAAAACTCATAGGGGTACCCTTTTGCATTTTGGGTCAGTTTTTCAGCCAAAATCTCAAAGGGATACCCCTTTGCATTTTGGGTCATTTTTCAGCCAAAAACTGAAAGGGGTACCCCTTTGCATTTGGGTAAATTTTTCAGCCAAAAACTCATAGGCGTAAGCCTTTGCATTCTGGGTCAGTTTTTTAGCCAAAAACTCTAAGGGGTACCCCTTTGCATTTTGGGTTAGTTTTTCACCAAAAACCCATAGGCGTACCCCTTTGCATTATCGATCAGTTTTTCAGCCCAAAAGTCAAAGGGGTACCCCTTTGCATTTTGGGTCAGTTTTTCGGCCAAAAACTCAAAGGGGTACCACTTTGCATTTTGGGTCAATTTTTCAGCCAAAAACTCAAGGGGGTACTCTTTTGCATTTTGGGTCAGTTTTTCAGCCAAAAACTCTAAAGGTTACCCCTTTGCATTTTGGGTTAGTTTTTCACCAAAAACTCATAGGCGTACCCCTTTGCATTATGGGTCAGTTTTTCAGCCCGAAACTCAAAGGGGTACCCCTTTGCATTTTGGGTCAGTTTTTTACCAAAAACTCACAGGGGTACCCCTTTGCATTTTGGGTCAGTTTTTCAGCCAAAAACTCAAAGGGGTACCCCTTTGCAATTTGGGTCAGTATTTCACAAAAAAACTCATAGGGGCACCCCTTTCCATTTTGGGCCTATTTTTTAGCCAAAAACTCAAAGGGGGTACCCCTTTGCATTCTGGGTCAATTTTTCAGCCAAAAACTCAAAGGGGTACCCCTTTGCATTTTGGGTCAATTTTTCACCAAAAACTCATAGGGGCACCCCTTTCCATTTTGGGCATATTTTTTTTCCAAAAACTCAAAGGGGTACCCCCTTGCGTTTTGGGTCAGTTTTTTAGCCAAAAACTGTAAGGGGTATGCCTTTGCATTTTGGGTTAGTTTTTCACCAAAAACTCATAGGCGTACCCCTTTGCATTCTGGGTCAGTTTTTCAGCCCAAAACTCAAAGTGGTATCCCTTTGCATTTTGGGTCAGTTTTTCACCAAAAACTCATAGCGGTATCCCTTTGCATTTTGGGTCAGTTTTTCAGCCAAAAACTCAAAGGGGTATGCCTTTGCATTTTGGGTCAATTTATCAGCCAAAAACTCAAAGGGGTACCCCTTTGCATTTTGGGTCAGTTATTCAGCCAAAAACTCTATGGGTTACCCCTTTGCGTTTGGGTCAGTTTTTCACCAAAAACTTATAGGCGTACCCCTTTGCATTCTGGGTCAGTTTTTTAGCCCAAAACTCAAAGGGGTACCCTTTTGCATTTTGGGTCAGTTTTTCACCAAAAACTCATAGGGGTACCCTTTTGCATTTTGGGTCAGTTTTTCAGCCAAAATCTCAAAGGGATACCCCTTTGCATTTGGGTCAATTTTCAGCCAAAAACTCTAAGGGGTACCCCTTTGCATGTTGGGTCAATTTTTCAGCCAAAAACTCATAGGCGTAAGCCTTTGCATCTGGGTAAGTTTTTTAGCCAAAAACTCTAAGGGGTACCCCTTTGCAATTTGGGTTAGTTTTTCACCAAAAACCCATAGGCGTACCCCTTTGCATTATCGATCAGTTTTTCACCAAAAACTAAAAGGGGTACCCCATTGCATTTTGGGTCAGTTTTTTCAGCCAAAAACTGAAAGGGGTACCACTTTGCATTTTGGGTCAGTTTTTCACCAAAAACTCATAGGGGTACCCCTTTCAATTTTGGGCCTATTTTTTTTGCCAAAACTCAAAGGGTTACCCCTTTGCTTTTTGGGTCAGTTTTTTCACCAAAAACTCATAGGCGTACCCCTTTGCATTCTGTGTCAGTTTTTCAGCCCAAAACTCAAAGGGGTACCCATTTGCATTTTGGGTCAGTTTTTCAGCCAAAACTCAAAGGGGTACCCCTTTGCCTTTTGGGTCACTTTTTCAGCCAAAAACTCAAAGGGGTACCCCTTTGCATTTTGGGTCAGTTTTTCAGCCAAAAACTAAAAGGGGTACCCCTTTGCATTTTGGGTATGTCTTTCACCAAAAACTCATATGGGTACCCCTTTCCATTTTGGGCCTATTTTTTAGCCAAAAACTCAAAGGGGTACCTCTTTGCATTTTTGGTCAATTTTTCATGCAAAAACTCTAAGGGGTACAACTTTGCATTTTGGGTCAGTTTTTCACCAAAAACTCATAGGCGTAACCCTTTGCATTCTGGGTCAGTTTTTCAGCCCAAAACTCAAAGGGGTACCCCTTTGCATTTTGGGTCAATTTTTCACCAAAAACTCATTGGGGTACCCCTTTGCATTTTGGGTCATTTTTTCAGCCAAAAACTCAAGGGGGTACTCTTTTACATTTTGGGTCAGTTTTTCAGCCAAAAATTCTAAAGGTTACCCCTTTGCATTTTGGGTCAGTTTTTCACCATAAACTCATAGGCGTACCCCTTTGCATTATGGGTCAGTTTTTCAGCCCAAAACTCAAAGGGGTACCCCTTTGCATTTTGGGTCAGTTTTTCACCAAAAGCTCACAGGGGTACCCCTTTGCATTTTGGGTCAGTTTTTCAGCCAAAAACTCAAAGGGGTACCCCTTTGCAATTTGGGTCAGTTTTTCACAAAAAACTCATAGGGGCACCCCTTTCCATTTTGGGCCTATTTTTTAGCCGAAAACTCAAAGGGGTACCCCTTTGCATTCTGCGTCAGTTTTTCAGCCAAAAACTCAAAGGGGTACCCCTTTGCATTTTGGGTCAATTTTTCACCAAAAACTCATAGGGGCACCCCTTTCCATTTTGGGCCTATTTTTTTTCCAAAAACTCAAAGGGGTACCCCTTTGCATTTTTGGTCAGTTTTTCAGCCAAAAACTCAAAGAGGTACCCCTTTGCATTTTGGGTATGTTTTTCACCAAAAACTCATATGGGTACCCCTTTCCATTTTGGGCCTATTTTTTAGCCAAAAACTCAAAGGGGTACCTCTTTGCATTTTTGGTCAATTTTTCATGCAAAAACTCTAAGGGGTACAACTTTGCATTTTGGGTCAGTTTTTCACCAAAAACTCATAGGCGTAACCCTTTGCATTCTGGATCAGTTTTTCAGCCCAAATCTCAAAGGGGTACCCCTTTGCATTTTGGGTCAATTTTTCACCAAAAACTCATTGGGGTACCCCTTTGCATTTTGGGTCATTTTTTCGGCCAAAGACTCAAAGGGGTACCCCTTTGCATTTTGGGTCAGTTTTTCAACCAAAAACTCAAAGGGGTAACCCGTTGCATTTTGGGTCAATTTTTCACCAAAACTAAAAGGGGTACCCCTTTGCATTTTGGGTCAGTTTTTCAGCCAAAAACTGAAAGGGGTACCCTTTTGCATTTTGGGTCAGTTTTTCACCAAAAACTCATAGGGGTACCCCTTTCCATTTTGGGCCTATTTTTTTTGCCAAAAACTCAAAGGGGTACCCTTTGCATTTTGGGTCAGTTTTTTAGCAAAAAACTCTAAGGGGTTCCCCTTTGCATTTTGGGCAGTTTTTAACGAAAAACTCATAGGCGTACCCCTTTGCATTCTGGGTCAGTTTTTCAGCCCAAAACTCAAAGGGATACCCCTTTGCATTTTGGGGTCAGTTTTTCAGCTAAAAACTCAAAAGGGTACCCCTTTGCATTTTGGGTATGTTTTTCACCAAAAACTCATATGGGTACCCCCTTTCCATTTTGGGCCTATTTTTTAGCCAAAAACTCAAAAGGGTACCTCTTTGCATTTTGGGTCAATTTTCAGCCAAAAACTCTAAGGGGTACACCCCTTTTCATTTTGGGTCAGTTTTTCACCAAAAACTCAAGGGGTACCCCTTTCCATTTGGGCCTATTTATTAGCCAAAAACTCAAAGGGGTACCCCTTTGCATTCTGGGTCAGTTTTTCACCAAAAACTCATAGGCGTCCCCTTTGCATTCTTGGTCAGTTTATCAGCCCAAAACTCAAAGGGGTACCCCTTTGCCTTTTGGGTCAGTTTTTCACAAAAACACACAATGGTACCCCTTTGCATTTTGGGTCAGTTTTTCAGCCAAAATCTCAAAGGGGTACCCCTTTGCCTTTTGGGTCACTTTTTCAGCCAAAAACTCAAAGGGGTACCCCTTTGCATTTTGGGACAATTTTTCAGCCAAAAACTCAAAGGGGTACCCCTTTGCATTTTGGGTCAGTTTTTCAGCAAAAAACTCAAAGGGGTACCCCATTGCATTTTTGGTCAATTTTTCACCAAAAACTAAATGGGGTACCCATTTGCATTTTGGGCCAGTTTTTCAGCCAAAAACTGAAAGGGGTACCCCTTTGCATTTTGGGTCAGTTTTTCACCAAAAACTCATAGGGTACCCCTTTCCATTTTGGGCCTATTTTTTTGCCAAAAACTCAAAGGGGTACCCCTTTTCATTTTGGGTCAGTTTTTCACCAAAAACTCATAGGGGTACCCCTTTCCATTTTGGGCCTATTTTTTTGCCAAAAACTCAAAGGGGTACCCCTTTGCATTTTGGGTCAGTTTTTTAGCAAAAAACTCTAAGGGGTTCCCCTTTGCATTTTGGGTCAGTTTTTAACGAAAAACTCATAGGCGTACCCCTTTGCATTCTGGGTCAATTTTTCAGCCCAAAACTCAAAGGGGTACCCCTTTGCATTTTGGGTCAGTTTTTCAGCCGAAAACTCAAAGGGGTACCCCTTTGCATTTTGGGTATGTTTTTCACCAAAAACTCATATGGGTACCCCTTTCCATTTTGGGCCTATTTTTTAGCCAAAAACTCAAAAGGGTACCTCTTTGCATTTTGGGTCAATTTTTCAGCCAAAAACTCTAAGGGGTACACCCCTTTTCATTTTGGGTCAGTTTTTCACCAAAAACTCAAGGGGTACCCCTTTCCATTTTGGGCCTATTTATTAGCCAAAAACTCAAAGGGGTACCCCTTTGCATTCTGGGTCAGTTTTTCACCAAAAACTCATAGGCGTCCCCTTTGCATTCTTGGTCAGTTTATCAGCCCAAAACTGAAAGGGGTACCCCTTTGCATTTTAAGTAAATTTTTCACCAAAAACTCGTTGGGGTACCCCTTTGCATTTTGGGTCAATTTTTCAGCCAAAAACTCAAAGGGGTACCTCTTTGCATTTTGGGACAATTTTTCAACCAAAAACTCAAAGGGGTACCCCTTTGCATTTTGGGTCAGTTTTTCAGCCAAAAACTCAAAGGGGTACCCCGTTGCATTTTGGGTCAATTTTTCACCAAAAACTAAAAAGGGTACCCCTTTGCATTTTGGGTCAATTTTTCAGCCAAAAACTGAAAGGGGTACCCCTTTGCATTTTGGGTAAGTTTTTCACCAAAAACTCATAGGGGTACCCCTTTCCATTTTGGGCCTATTTTTTTGCCAAAAACTCAAAGGGGTACCCCTTCGCATTTAGGGTTAGTTTTTTAGCAAAAAACTCTAAGGGGTTCCCCTTTGCATTTTGGGTCAGTTTTTAACGAAAAACTCATAGGCGTACCCCTTTGCATTCTGGGTCAGTTTTTCACCAAAAACTCATATGGGTACCCCTTTCCATTTTAGGCCTATTTTTTAGCCAAAAACTCAAAAGGGTACCTCTTTGCATTTTGGTCAATTTTTCAGCCAAAAACACTAAGGGGTACCCCTTTTCATTTTGGGTCAGTTTTTCACCAAAAACTCAAAGGGGTACCCCTTTCCATTTTGGGCCTATTTGTTAGCCAAAAACTCAAAGGGGTACCCCTTTGCATTTTGGGTCAGTTTTTCACCAAAAACTCATAGGCGTACCCCTTTGCATTCTTGGTCAGTTTTTCAGCCCAAAACTCAAAGGGGTACCCCTTTGCCTTTTTGGTCAGTTTTTCACAAAAAACACACAAAGGTACCCCTTTGCATTTTGGGTCAGTTTTTCAGCCAAAAACTCAAAGGGGTACCCCTTTGCCTTTTGGGTCACTTTTTCAGCCGAAAACTCAAAGGGGTACCCTTTTCATTTTCGGTCAGTTTTTCAGCCAAAAACTCAAAGGGGTACCCCTTTGCATTTTGGGTATGTTTTTCACCAAAAACTCATATGGGTACCCCTTTCCATTTTGGGCCTATTTTTTAGCCAAAAACTCAAAGGGGTACCCCTTTGAGTTTTGGGTCAGTTTTTCACCAAAAACTCATAGGCGTACCCCTTTGCATTCTGGGTCAGTTTTTCAGCCCAAAACTCAAAGGGGTACCCCTTTGCATTTTGGGTCAGTTTTCCACAAAAAACACACAATGGTACCCCTTTGCATTTTGGGTCAGTTTTTCAGCCAAAAACTCAAAGGGGCACCCCTTTGCATTTTGGGTATGTTTTTCACCAAAAACTCATATGGGTACTCCTTTCCATTTTGGGCCTATTTTTTAGCCAAAAACTCAAAGGGGTACCACTTTTCATTTTGGGTCAATTTTTCAGCAAAAAACTCTAAGGGGTACCACTTTGCATTTTGGGTATGTTTTTCACCAAAAACTCATAGGCGTAACCCTTTGCATTCTTGGGTCAGTTTTTCAGCCCAAAACTCAAAGGGGTACCCCTTTGCATTTTGAGTCAATTTTTCACCAAAAACTCATTGGGGTACCCCTTTGCATTTTGGGTCAATTTTTCATCCAAAAACTCAAAGGGGTACCTCTTTGCATTTTGGGACAATTTTTCAGCCAAAAACTCAAAGGGGTACCCCTTTGCATTTTGGGTCAGTTTTTCAGCCAAAAACTCAAAGGGGTACCCCGTTGCATTTTGGGTCAGTTTTTCAGCCAAAAACTCAAAGGGGTACCCCGTTGCATTTTGGGTCAATTTTTCACAAAAAACTAAAAGGGGTACCCCTTTGCATTTTGGGTCAGTTTTTCTGCCAAAAACTGAAAGGGGTACCCCTTTGCATTTTGGGTTAGTTTTTCACCAAAAACTCATAGGGGTACCCCTTTCCATTTTGGGCCTATTTTTTTGCCAAAAACTCAAAGGGGTACACCCCTTTGCATTTTGGGTCAGTTTTTTAGCAAAAAACTCTAAGTGGTTCCCCTTTGCATTTTGGGTCAGTTTTTCAGCTAAAAACTCAAAGGGGTACCCCGTTGCATTTTGGGTCAATTTTTCACCAAAAACTAAAAGGGGTATCCCTTTGCATTTTGGGTCAGTTTTTCAGCCAAAAACTGAAAGGGGTACCCCTTTGCATTTTGGGTCAGTTTTTCACCAAAAACTCATAGGGGTACCCCTTTCCATTTTGGGCCTATTTTTTTGCCAAAAACTCAAAGGGATACCCCTTTGCATTTTGGGTCAGTTTTTTAGCAAAAAACTCTAAGAGGTTACCCTTTGCATTTTGGGTCAGTTTTTCAGCCAAAAACTCAAAGGGGTAGTACCCCTTTGCATTTTGGGTTTGTTTTTCACCAAAAACTCATATGGGTACCCCTTTCCATTTTGGGCCTATTTTTTTACCAAAAACTCAAAGGGGTTCCCCTTTTCATTTTGGGTCAGTTTTTCACGAAAAACTCATAGGCGTACCCCTTTGCATTCTGGGTCAGTTTTTCAGCCCAAAACTCAAAGGGGTACCCCTTTGCATTTTGGGTCAATTTTTCACCAAAAACACATTGGGGTACCCCTTTGCATTTTGGGTCAGTTTTTCAGCCAAAAAGTCAAAGGGGTACCCCTTTGCATTTTGGGACAATTTTTCAGCCAAAAACTCAAAGGGGTACCCCTTTGCATTTTGGGTCAATTTTTCACCAAAAACTAAAAGGGGTACCCCTTTGCATTTTGGGTCAGTTTTTCAGCCAAAAACTGAAAGGGGTACCCCTTTGCATTTTGGGTCAGTTTTTCACCAAAAACTCATAGGGGTACCCCTTTCCATATTGGGCCTATTTTTTTGCCAAAAACTCAATGGGGTACCCCTTTGCATTTTGGTTCAGTTTTTTAGCAAAAAACTCTAAGGGGTACCCCTTTGCATTTTGGGTCAGTTTTTCACGAAAAACTCATAGGCGTACCCCTTTTCATTCTGGGTCAGTTTTTCAGCCCAAAACTCAAAGGGGTACCTCTTGCATTTAGGGTCAGTTTTTTACCAAAAACTCATAGGCGTACTCCTTTGCATTTTGGGTCAGTTTTTCAGCAAAACTCAAAGGGGTACCCCTTTGCATTTTGGGTCAATTTTTCTGCCAAAAACTCAAAGGGGTACCCCTTTGCATTTTGCGTAAGTTTTTCACCAAAAACTGAAAGGGGTACCCCTTTGCATTTTGGGCCAGTTTTTCACAAAAAAACACAAAGGAGTGCCTTTAAGCATTTTGACTCAGTTTTTCAGCCAAAAACTCAAAGGGGAACCCCTTTGCATTTTGGGTAAGTTTTTCACAAATAACACAAAGGCTACCCCTAAGCATTTTGACACAGTTTTTCAGGCAAAAACTCAATGGGTTACCCCTTTGCATTTTGGGTCAGTTTTTTACCAAAATCTAAAAGGGGTACCCCTTTGCATTTTGGGTCAGTTTTTCAGCCAAAAACTGAAAGGGGTACCCCTTTGCATTTTGGGTCAGTTTTTCACCAAAAACTCATAGGGGTACCCCTTTGCATTTTGGGTATGTTTTTCACCAAAAACTCATATGGGTACCCCTTTCCATTTTGGGCCTATTTTTTTACCAAAAACTCAAAGGGGTTCCCCTTTGCATTTTGGGTCAGTTTTGCACGAAAAACTCATAGGCGTACCCCTTTGCATTCTGGGTCAGTTTTTCAGCCCAAAACTCAAAGGGGTACCCCTTTGCATTTTGGGTCAATTTTTCACCAAAAACTCATTGGGGTACCCCTTTGCATTTTGGGTCAGATTTTCAGCCAAAAACTCAAAGGGGTACCCCTTTGCATTTTGGGACAATTTTTCAGCCAAAAACACAAAGGGGTACCCCTTTGCATTTTGGGTCAGTTTTTCAGCAAAAAACTCAAAGGGGTACCCCGTTGCATTTTGGGTCAATTTTTCACCAAAAACTAAAAGGGGTACCCCTTGGCATTTTGGGTCAGTTTTTCAGCCAAAAACTGAAAGGTGTACCCCTTTGCATTTTGGGTCAGTTTTTCACCAAAAACTCATATTGGTACCCCTTTCCATATTGGGCCTATTTTTTTGCCAAAAACTCAATGGGGTACCCCTTTGCATTTTGGTTCAGTTTTTTAGCAAAAAACTCTAAGGGGTACCCCTTTGCATTTTGGGTCAGTTTTTCACGAAAAACACATAGGCGTACCCCTTTTCATTCTGGGTCAGTTTTTCAGCCCAAAACTCAAAGGGGTACCTCTTGCATTTAGGGTCAGTTTTTTACCAAAAACTCATAGGCGTACTCCTTTGCATTTTGGGTCAGTTTTTCAGCAAAACTCAAAGGGGTACCCCTTTGCATTTTGGGTCAATTTTTCAGCCAAAAACTCAAAGGGGTACCCCTTTGCATTTTGGGTCAGTTTTTCACCAAACATTGAAAGGGGTACCTCTTTGCATTTTGGGTCAGTTTTTCACCAAACATTGAAAGGGGTACCTCTTTGCATTTTGGGCCAGTTTTTCACAAAAAAACACAAAGGAGTGCCTTTAAGCCTTTTGACTCAGTTTTTCAGCCAAAAACTCAAAGGGGAACCCCTTTGCATTTTGGGTAAGTTTTTCACAAAATAACACAAAGGCTACCCCTAAGCATTTTGACACAGTTTTTCAGGCAAAAACTCAATGCCTTACCCCTTTGCATTTTGGGTCAGTTTTTCAGCCAAAAACTCAAAGGGTTACCCCTTTGCATTTTGGGTCAGTTTTTTACCAAAAACTAAAAGGGGTACCCCTTTGCATTTTGGGTCAGTTTTTCAGCCAAAAACTCAAAGGGGTACCCCTTTGCATTTTGGGTCAATTTTTCAGCCAAAAATTCAAAGGGGTACCCTTTTGCATTTTGGGTCAGTTTTTCACCAAAAATTCACAGTGGTACCCCTTTGCATTTTGGGTCAATTTTTCACAAAAAAACACAAAGGAGTGCCCCTAAGCATTTTGACTCAATTTTTCAGCCAAAAACTCAAAGGCGTACCCGTTTGCATTTTGGGTCAGTTTTTCACAAAATAACACAAAAAAGTACCCCTCAGCATTTTGACTCAGTTTTTCAGGCAAAAACACAAAGGCCTACCCCTTTGCATTTTTGGTCAATTTTTCACCAAAAACTCATAGGGGTACCCCTTTGCATTTTGGGTCAGTTTTTTAGCCAAAAACTCAAAGGGGTACCCCTTTGCATTTTGGGTCAATTTTTCAGGCAAAAACTCAAAGGGGTACCCCTTTTCATTTTGGGTAAGTTTTTCACCAAAAACTCAAAGGGGTACCCCTTTCCATTTTGGGCCTATTTGTTAGCCAAAAACTCAAAGGGGTGCCCCTTTGCATTTTGGGTCAGTTTTTCACCAAAAACTCATAGGCGTACCCCTTTGCATTCTGGGTCAGTTTTTCAGCCAAAAACTCAAAGGGGTACCCCTTTGAATTTTGGGTCAGTTTTTCACAAAAAACACACAATGGTATCCCTTTGCATTTTGGGTCAGTTTTTTAGCCAAAAATTCACAGGGGTACCCCTTTGCCTTTTGGGTCAGTTTTTCAGCCAAAAACTCAAAGGGGTACCCCTTTGCATTTTGGGTCAGTTTTTCAGCCAAAAACTCAAAGGGGTACCCCTTTGCATTTTGGGCCTATTTTTTTACCAAAAACTCAAAGGGGTTCCCCTTCGCATTTTGGGTCAGTTTTTCACGAAAAACTCATAGGCGTACCCCTTTGCATTCTGGGTCAATTTTTCAGCCCAAAACTCAAAGGGGTACCCCTTTGCATTTTGGGTCAATTTTTCACCAAAAACTCATTGGGGTAACCCTTTGCATTTTGGGTCAGTTTTTCAGCCAAAAACTCAAAGGGGTACCCCTTTGCATTTTGGGACAGTTTTTCAGCCAAAAACTCAAAGGGGCACCCCTTTGCATTTTGGGTCAGTTTTTCAGCCAAAAACTCAAAGGGGTACCCCGTTGCATTTTGGGTCAATTTTTCACCAAAAACTAAAAGGGGTACCCCTTTGCATTTTGGGTCAGTTTTTCAGCCAAAAACTGAAAGGGGTACCCCTTTGAATTTTGAGTCAGTTTTTCACCTAAAACTCATAGGGGTACCCCTTTCCATATTGGGCCTATTTTTTTGCCAAAAACTCAATGGGGTACCCCTTTGCATTTTGGGTCAGTTTTTTAGCAAAAAACTCTAAGGGGTTCCCCTTTGCATTTTGGGTCAGTTTTTAACGAAAAACTCATAGGCGTACCCCTTTGCATTCTGGGTCAGTTTTTCAGCCCAAAACTCAAAGGGGTACCCGTTTGCATTTTGGGTCAGTTTTTCAGCCAAAAACTCAAAGGGGTACCGCTTTGCATTTTGGGTATGTTTTTCACCAAAAACTCATATGGGTACCCCTTTCCATTTTGGGCCTATTTTTTAGCCAAAAACTCAAAAGGGTACCTCTTTGCATTTTGGGTCAATTTTTCAGCCAAAAACTCTAAGGGGTACCCCTTTTCATTTTGGGTCAGTTTTTCGCCAAAAACTCAAAGGGGTACCCCTTTCCATTTTGAGCCTATTTGTTATTAAAAAACTCAAAGGGGTACCCCTTTGCATTCTGGGTTAGTTTTTCACCAAAAACTCATAGGCGTACCCCTTTGCATTCTTGGTCAGTTTTTCAGCCCAAAACTCAAAGGGGTACCCCTTTGCATTTTGAGTCAATTTTTCACCAAAAACTCGTTGGGGTACCCCTTTGCATTTTGGGTCAGTTTTTCAGCCAAAAACTCAAAGGGGTACCTCTTTGCATTTTGGGACAATTTTTCAGCCAAAAACTCAAAGGGGTACCCCTTTGCATTTTGGGTCAGTATTTCAGCCAAAAACTCAAAGGGGTACCCCGTTGCATTTTGGGTCAATTTTTCACCAAAAACTAAAAAGGGTACCCCTTTGCATTTTGGGTCAATTTTTCAGCCAAAAACTGAAAGGGGTACCCCTTTGCATTTTGGGTAAGTTTTTCACCAAAAACTCATAGGGGTACCCCTTTCCATTTTGGGCCTATGTTTTTGCCAAAAACTCAAAGGGGTACCCCTTTGCATTTAGGGTTAGTTTTTTAGCAAAAAACTCTAAGGGGTTCCCCTTTGCATTTTGGGTCAGTTTTTCAGCCAAAAACTCAAAGGGGAACCCCTTTGCATTTTGGGTCAGTTTTTCACAAAATAACACAAAGGATACCCCTAAGCATTTTGACACAGTTTTTCAGGCAAAAACTCAGAGGCCTACCCCTTTGCATTTTTGGTCAATTTTTCACCAAAAACTCATAGGGGTACCCCTTTGCATTTTGGGCCTATTTTTTAGCCAAAAACTCAAAAGGGTACCTCTTTGCATTTTGGGTCAATTTTTCAGCCAAAAACACTAAGGGGTACCCCTTTTCATTTTGGGTCAGTTTTTCACCAAAAACTCAAAGGGGTACCCCTTTCCATTTTGGGCCTATTTGTTAGCCAAAAACTCAAAGGGGTACCCCTTTGCATTTTGGGTCAGTTTTTCACCAAAAACTCATAGGCGTACCCCTTTGCATTCTTGGTCAGCTTTTCAGCCCAAAACTCAAAGGGGTACCCCTTTGTCTTTTGGGTCAGTTTTTCACAAAAAACACACAAAGGTACCCCTTTGCATTTTGGGTCAGTTTTTCAGCCAAAAACTCAAAGGGGTACCCCTTTGCCTTTTGGGTATGTTTTTCAGCCAAAAACTCAAAGGGGTACCCCTTTGCATTTTGGGTATGTTTTTCACCAAAAACTCATATGGGTACCCCTTTCCATTTTGGGCCTATTTTTTAGCCAAAAACTCAAAGGGTTACCTCTTTGCATTTTGGGTCAATTTTTCAGCCAAAAACTCTAAGGGGTACCACTTTGCATTTTTGGTCAGTTTTTCACCAAAAACTCATAGGCGTAACCCTTTGCATTTTGGGTCAATTTTTCACCAAAAACTCAAAGGGGTACCCCTTTGCATTTTGGGTCAGTTTTTCAGCCAAAAACTCATAGGCGTACCCCATTGCATTTTTGGTCAATTTTTCACCAAAAACTAAAAGGGGTACCCCTTTGCATTTTGAGCCAGTTTTTCAGCAAAAAACTGAAAGGGGTACCCCTTTGCATTTTGGGTCAGTTTTCACCAAAAACTCATAGGGTACCCCTTTCCATTTTGGGCCTATTTTTTTGCCAAAAACTCAAAGCGGTACCCCTTTTCATTTTGGGTCAGTTTTTCACCAAAAACTCATAGGCGTACCCCGTTGCATTTTGGGTCAGTTTTTCACCAAAAACTCATAGGCGTAACCCTTTGCATTCTGGGTCAGTTTTTCAGCCCAAAACTCAAAGGGGTACCCCTTTGCATTTTGAGTCAATTTTTCACCAAAAACTCATTGGGGTACCCCTTTGCATTTTGGGTCAATTTTTCAGCCAAAAACTCAAAGGGGTACCTCTTTGCATTTTGGGACAATTTTTCAGCCAAAAACTCAAAGGGGTACCCCTTTGGATTTTGGGTCAGTTTTTCAGCCAAAAACTCAAAGGGGTACCCCGTTGCATTTTGGGTCAATTTTTCACAAAAAACTAAAAGGGGTACCCCTTTGCATTTTGGGTCAGTTTTTCTGCCAAAAACTGAAAGGGGTACCCCTTTGCATTTTGGGTCAGTTTTTCACCAAAAACTCATAGGGGTACCCCTTTCCATTTTGGGCCTATTTTTTTGCCAAAAACTCAAAGGGGTACCCCTTTGCATTTTGGGTCAGTTTTTTAGCAAAAAACTCTAAGTGGTTCCCCTTTACATTTTGGGTCAGTTTTTCAGCCAAAAACTCAAAGGGGTACCCCGTTGCATTTTGGGTCAATTTTTCACCAAAAACTAAAAGGGGTACCCCTTTGCATTTTGGGTCAGTTTTTCAGCCAAAAACTGAAAGGGGTACCCCTTTGAATTTTGGGTCAGTTTTTCACCAAAAACTCATCCCTTTCCATTTTGGGCCTATTTTTTTGCCAAAAACTCAAAGGGGTACCCCTTTGCATTTTGGGTCAGTTTTTTAGCAAAAAACTCTAAGGGGTTACCCTTTGCATTTTGGGTCAGTTTTTCAGCCAAAAACTCAAAGGGGTACCCCGTTGCATTTTGTGTCAATTTTTCACCAAAAACTAAAAGGGGTACCCCTTTGCATTTTGAGTCAGTTTTCAGCCAAAAACTGAAAGGGGTACCCCTTTGCATTTTGGGTCAGTTTTCACCAAAAACTCATAGGGTACCCCTTTCCATTTTGGGCCTATTTTTTTGCCAAAAACTCAAAGGGGTACCCCTTTTCATTTTGGGTCAGTTTTTCACCAAAAACTCATAGGCGTACCCCTTTGCATTTTGGGTCAGTTTTTCACCAAAAACTCATAGGCGTAACCCTTTGCATTCTGGGTCAGTTTTTCAGCCCAAAACTCAAAGGGGTACCCCTTTGCATTTTGAGTCAAATTTTCACCAAAAACTCATTGGGGTACCCCTTTGCATTTTGGGTCAATTTTTCAGCCAAAAACTCAAAGGGGTACCTCTTTGCATTTTGGGACAATTTTTCAGCCAAAAACTCAAAGGGGTACCCCTTTGCATTTTGGGTCAGTTTTTCAGCCAAAAACTCAAAGGGTACCCGTTGTATTTTGGGTCAATTTTTCACAAAAAACTAAAAGGGGTACCCCTTTGCATTTTGGGTCAGTTTTTCTGCCAAAAACTGAAAGGGTACCCCTTGCATTTTGGGTCAGTTTTTCACCAAAACTCATAGGGGTACCCCTTTCCCATTTTGGGCCTATTTTTTTGCCAAAAACTCAAAGGGGTACCCCTTTGCATTTTTGGTCAGTTTTTTAGCAAAAAACTCTAAGTGGTTCCCCTTTGCATTTTGGGTCAGTTTTTCAGCCAAAAACTCAAAGGGGTACCCCGTTGCATTTTGGGTCAATTTTTCACCAAAAACTAAAAGGGGTACCCCTTTGTATTTTGGGTCAGTTTTTTCAGCCAAAACTGAAAGGGGTACCCCTTTGAATTTGGGTCAGTTTTTCACCAAAAACTCATAGGGGTACCCCTTTCCATTTTGGGCCTATTTTTTTGCCAAAAACTCAAAGGGGTACCCTTTGCATTTTGGGTCAGTTTTTTAGCAAAAAAACTCTAAGGGGTTACCCTTTGCATTTTGGGTCAGTTTTTCAGCCAAAAACTCAAAGGGGTACCCCTTTGCATTTTGGGTATGTTTTTCACCAAAAACTCATATGGGTACCCCCTTTCCATTTTGGGCCTATTTTTTTACCAAAAACTCAAAGGGGTTCCCCTTTGCATTTTGGGTCAGTTTTTCACGAAAAACTCATAGGCGTACCCCTTTGCATTCTGGGTCAGTTTTTCAGCCCAAAACTCAAAGGGGTACCCCTTTGCATTTTGGGTCAATTTTTCACCAAAAACTCATTGGGGTACCCCTTTGCATTTTGGGTCAGTTTTTTCAGCCAAAAACTCAAAGGGGGTACCCCTTTGCATTTTGGGACAATTTTTCAGCCAAAAACTCCAAGGGGTACCCCTTTGCATTTTGGGTCAGTTTTTCAGCAAAAAACTCAAAGGGGTACCCCGTTGCATTTTGGGTCAATTTTTCACCAAAAACTAAAGGGGTACCCCTTTGCATTTTGGGTCAGTTTTCAGCCCAAAACTCAAAGGGGTACCTCTTGCATTTAAGGTCAGTTTTTTACCAAAAACTCATAGGGGTACTCCTTTGCATTTTGGGTCAGTTTTTCAGCAAAACTCAAAGGGGTACCCCTTTGCATTTTGGGTCAATTTTTCAGCCAAAAACTCAAAGGGGTACCCCTTTGCATTTTGGGTCAGTTTTTCACCAAAAACTGAAAGGGGTACCCCTTTGCATTTTGGGCCAGTTTTTCACAAAAAAAACACAAAGGAGTGCCTTTAAGCATTTTGACTCAGTTTTTCAGCCAAAAACTCAAAGGGGAACCCCTTTGCATTTTGGGTCAGTTTTTCACAAAATACCACAAAGGATACCCCTAAGCATTTTGACACAGTTTTTCAGGCAAAACTCAAAGGCCTACCCCTTTGCATTTTTGGTCAATTTTTCACCAAAAACTCATAGGGGTACCCCTTTGCATTTTGGGTCAGTTTTTTAGCCAAAAACTCAAAGGGGTACCCCTTTGCATTTTCGGTCAATTTTTCAGGCAAAAACTCAAAGGGGTACCCCTTTTCATTTTGGGTAAGTTTTTCACCAAAAACTCAAAGGGGTACCCCTTTCCATTTTGGGCCTATTTGTTAGCCAAAAACTCAAAGGGGTACCCCTTTGCATTTTGGGTCAGTTTTTCACCAAAAACTCATAGGCGTACCCCTTTGCATTCTTGGTCAGTTTTTCAGCCCAAAACTCAAAGGGGTACCCCTTTGAATTTTGGGTCAGTTTTTCACAAAAAACACACAATGGTACCCCTTTGCATTTTGGGTCAGTTTTTAGCCAAAAATTCATAGGGGTACCCCTTTGCCTTTTGGGTCAATTTTTCAGCCAAAAATTCAAAGGGGTACCCTTTTGCATTTTGGGTCAGTTTGTCACCAAAAATTCACAGGGGTACCCCTTTGCATTTTGGGTCAATTTTTCACAAAAAATACAAAGGAGTGCCCCTAAGCATTTTGACTCAGTTTTTCAGCCAAAAACTCAAAGGCGTACCCCTTTGCATTTTGGGTCAGTTTTTCACAAAATAACACAAAGGAGTACCCCTCAGCATTTTGACTCAGTTTTTCAGGCAAAAACTCAAAGGCCTACCCCTTTGCATTTTTGGTCAATTTTTCACCAAAAACTCATAGGGGTACCCCTTTGCATTTTGGGTCAGTTTTTAGCCAAAAACTCAAAGGGGTACCCCTTTGCATTTTCGGTCAATTTTTCAGGCAAAAACTCAAAGGGGTACCCCTTTTCATTTTGGGTAAGTTTTTCACCAAAAACTCAAAGGAGTACCCCTTTCCATTTTGGGCCTATTTGTTAGCCAAAAACTAAAAGGGGTACCCCGTTGCATTTTGGGTCAGTTTTTCACCAAAAACTCATAGGCGTACCCCTTTGCATTCTGGGTCAGTTTTTCAGCCAAAAACTCAAAGGGTACCCCTTTGAATTTTGGGTCAGTTTTTCACAAAAAACACACAATGGTACCCCTTTGCATTTTGGGTCAGTTTTTTAGCCAAAAATTCACAGGGGTACCCCTTTGCCTTTTGGGTCAGTTTTTCAGCCAAAAACTCAAAGGGGTACCCCTTTGCATTTTGGGGTCAGTTTTTCAGCCAAAAACTCAAAGGGGTACCCCTTTGCATTTTGGGTATGTTTTTCACAAAAAACACAAAGGAGTGCTTTTAAGCATTTTGACTCAATTTTTCAGCCAAAAACTCAAAGAGGAACCCCTTTGCATTTTGGGTCAGTTTTTCACAAAATAACACAAAGGGTACCCCTAAGCATTTTGACTCAGTTTTACAGGCAAAAACTCAATGCCTTACCCCTTTGCATTTTGGGTCAGTTTTTCAGCCAAAAACTCAAAGGGTTACCCCTTTGCATTTTGAGTCAGTTTTTTACCAAAACTAAAAGGGGTACCCCTTTGCATTTTGGGTCAGTTTTTCAGCCAAAAACCTCAAAGGGGTACACTATTTGCATTTTGGGTCAATTTTTCAGCCAAAAATTCAAAGGGGTACCCTTTTGCATTTTGGGTCAGTTTTTCACCCAAAATTCACAGGGGTACCCCTTTGCATTTTGGGTCAATTTTTCACAAAAAAACACAAAGGAGTGCCCCTAAGCATTTTGACTCAGTTTTTCAGCCAAAAACTCAAAGGCGTACCCCTTTGCATTTTGGGTTAGTTTTTCACAAAATAACACAAAGGAGTACCCCTCAGCATTTTGACTTAGTTTTTCAGGCAAAAACTCAAAGGCCTACCCCTTTGCATTTTTGGTCAATTTTTCACCAAAAACTCATAGGGGTACCCCTTTGCATTTTGGGTCAGTTTTTTAGCCAAAAACTCAAAGGGGTACCCCTTTGCATTTTGGGTAAATTTTTCAGGCAAAAACTCAAAGGGGTACCCCTTTCATTTTGGGTATGTTTTTCACCAAAAACTCAAAGGGGTACCCCTTTCCATTTTGGGCCTATTTGTTAGCCAAAAACTCAAAGGGGTAACCCTTTGCATTTTGGGTCAGTTTTTCACCAAAAACTCATAGGCGTACCCCTTTGCATTCTGGGTCAGTTTTTCAGCCAAAAACTCAAAGGGGTACCCCTTTGAATTTTGGGTCAGTTTTTCACAAAAAACACACAATGGTACCCCTTTGCATTTTGGGTCAGTTTTTTAGCCAAAAATTCACAGGGGCACCCCTTTGCCTTTTGGGTCAGTTTTTCAGCCAAAAACTCAAAGGGGTACCCCTTTGCATTTTGGGTCAGTTTTTCAGCAAAAAACTCAAAGGGGTACCCCTTTGCATTTTGGGTATGTTTTTCACAAAAAAAACACAAAGGAGTGCCTTTAAGCATTTTGACTCAGTTTTTCAGCCAAAAACTCAAAGGGGAACCCCTTTGCATTTTGGGTCAGTTTTTCACAAAATAACAGAAAGGGTACCCCTAAGCATTTTGACTCAGTTTTAAAGGCAAAAACTCAATGCCTTACCCCTTTGCATTTTGGGTCAGTTTTTCAGCCAAAAACTCAAAGGGTTACCCCTTTGTATTTTGGGTCACTTTTTTACCAAAAACTAAAAGGGGTACCCCTTTGCATTTTGGGTCAGTTTTTTAGCCAAAAACTCAAAGGGGTACCCCTTTGCATTTTGGGTCAATTTTTCAGCCAAAAATTCAAAGGGGTACCCTTTTGAATTTTGGGTCAGTTTTTCACCAAAAATTCAAAGGGGTACCCCTTTGCATTTTGGATCAATTTTTCACAAAAAAACACAAAGGAGTGCCCCTAAGCATTTTGACTCAGTTTTTCAGCCAAAAACTCAAAAAGGTACCCCTTTGCATTTTGGGTCAGTTTTTCACAAAATAACACAAAGGAGTACCCCTAAGCATTTTGACACAGTTTTTTCAGGCAAAAACTCAAAGGCCTACCCTTTTGCATTTTTGGTCAAATTTTCACCAAAAACTCATAGGGGTACGCCTATGAGTTTTTGGTGAAAAACTGACACCAAAATGCAAAGGGGTACCCCTTTGAGTTTTTGGCTAACAAATAGGCCCAAAATGGAAAGGGGTACCCCTTTGAGTTTTGGGTAAGTTTTTCACCAAAAACTCAAGGGGTACCCCTTTCCATTTTGGGCCTATTTGTTAGCCAAAAACTCAAAGGGGTAACCCTTTGCATTTTGGGTCAGTTTTTCGACAAAAACTCATAGGCGTACCCCTTTACATTCTGGGTCAGTTTTTCAGCCCAAAACTCAAAGGGGTACCCCTTTGCATTTTGGGTCAGTTTTTCACAAAAAAACACATAATGGTACCCCTTTGCATTTTGGGTCAGTTTTTCAGTAAAAAATTCACAGGGGTAACCCTGTGCCTTTTGGGTCACTTTTTCAGACAAAAACTCAAAGGGGTACCCCTTTGCATTTTAGGTCAGTTTTTCAGCCAAAAACTCAAAGGGGTACCCCTTTGCATTTTGGGTATGTTTTTCAACAAAAACTCATATGGGTACCCCTTTCCATTTTGGGCCTATTTTTAGCCAAAAACTCAAAGGGGTACCTCTTTGCATTTTTGGTCAGTTTTTCACCAAAAACTCATAGGCGTTCCCCTTTGCATTCTGGGGTCAGTTTTTCAGCCAAAAACTCAAAGGGGTACCCCTTTGAATTTTGGGTCAGTTTTTCACAAAAAACACACAATGGTACCCCTTTGCATTTTGGGTCAGTTTTTTAGCCAAAAATTCACAGGGGTACCCCTTTGCCTTTTGGGTCAGTTTTTCAGCCAAAAACTCAAAGGGGTACCCCCTTTGCATTTTGGGTCAGTTTTTCAGCCAAAAACTCAAAGGGGTTACCCCTTTGCATTTTGGGTATGTTTTTCACAAAAAAAACACAAAGGAGTGCTTTTAAGCATTTGACTCAGTTTTTCAGCCAAAAACTCAAAGAGGAACCCCTTTGCATTTTTGGGTCAGTTTTTCACAAAATAACACAAAGGGTACCCCTAAGCATTTTGACTCAGTTTTATAGCAAAAACTCAATGCCTTACCCCTTTGCATTTTGGGTCAGTTTTTCAGCCAAAACTCAAAGGGTTACCCCCTTTGCATTTTGAGTCAGTTTTTTACCAAAAACTAAAAGGGGTACCCCTTTACATTTTGGGTCAGTTTTTCAGCCAAAAACTCAAAGGGGTACCCCATTTGCATTTTGGGTCAATTTTTCAGCCAAAAATTCAAAGGGGTACCCTTTTGCATTTTGGGTCAGTTTTTCACCAAAAATTCACAGGGGTACCCCTTTGCATTTTGGGTCAATTTTTCACAAAAAACACAAAGGAGTGCCCCTAAGCATTTTGACCTCAGTTTTTCAGCCAAAAACTCAAAGGCGTACCCATTTGCATTTTGGGTCAGTTTTTCACAAAATAACACAAAGGAGTACCCCTCAGCATTTTGACTTAGTTTTTCAGGCAAAAACTCAAAGGCCTACCCCTTTGCATTTTTGGTCAATTTTCACCAAAAACTCATAGGGGTACCCCTTTGCATTTTGGGTCAGTTTTTTAGCCAAAAACTCAAAGGGGTACCCCTTTGCATTTTGGGTAAATTTTTCAGGCAAAAACTCAAAGGGGTACCCCTTTCATTTTGGGTAAGTTTTTCACCAAAACTCAAAGGGTACCCCTTTCCATTTTGGGCCTATTTGTTAGCCAAAAACTCAAAGGGGTACCCCTTTGCATTTTGGGTCAGTTTTTCACCAAAAACTCATAGGCGTATCCCTTTGCATTCTGGGTCAGTTTTTCAGCCAAAAACTCAAAGGGGTACCCCTTTGAATTTTGGGTCAGTTTTTCACAAAAAACACACAATGGTACCCCTTTGCATTTTGGGTCAGTTTTTTAGCCAAAAATTCACAGGGGTATCCCTTTGCCTTTTGGGTCAGTTTTTCAGCCAAAAACTCAAAGGGGTACCCCTTTGCATTTTGGGTCAGTTTTTCAGCAAAAAACTCAAAGGGGTACCCCTTTGCATTTTGGGTATGTTTTTCACAAAAAAACACAAAGCAGTGCCTTTAAGCATTTTGACTCAGTTTTTCAGCCAAAAACTCAAAGGGGAACCCCTTTGCATTTTGGGTCAGTTTTTCACAAAATAACACAAAGGGTACCCCTAAGCATTTTGACTCAGTTTTAAAGGCAAAAACTCAATGCCTTACCCCTTTGCATTTTGGGTCAGTTTTTCAGCCAAAAACTCAAAGGGTTACCCCTTTGTATTTTGGGTCAGTTTTTTACCAAAAACTAAAAGGGGTACCCCTTTGCATTTTGGGTCAGTTTTTCAGCCAAAAACTCAAAGGGGTACGCCTTTGCATTTTGGGTCAATTTTTCAGCCAAAAATTCAAAGGGGTACCCTTTTGAATTTTGGGTCAGTTTTTCACCAAAAATTCAAAGGGGTACCCCTTTGCATTTTGGGTCAGTTTTTCAGCCAAAAACTCAAAGGGGTACCCATTTGCATTTTGGGTCAATTTTTCAGCCAAAAATTCAAAGGGGTACCCTTTTGCATTTTGGGTCAGTTTTTCACCAAAAATTCACAGGGGTACCCCTTTGCATTTTGGGTCAATTTTTCACAAAAAAACACAAAGGAGTGCCCCTAAGCATTTTGACTCAGTTTTTCAGCCAAAAACTCAAAGGCGTACCCCTTTGCATTTTGGGTCAGTTTTTCACAAAATAACACAAAGGAGTACCCCTCAGCATTTTGACTTAGTTTTTCAGGCAAAAACTCAAAGGCCTACCCCTTTGCATTTTTGGTCAATTTTTCACCAAAAACTCATAGGGGTACCCCTTTGCATTTTGGGTCAGTTTTTTAGCCAAAAACTCAAAGGGGTACCCCTTTGCATTTTGGGTAAATTTTTCAGGCAAAAACTCAAAGGGGTACCCCTTTCATTTTGGGTAAGTTTTTCACCAAAAACTCAAAGGGGTACCCCTTTCCATTTTGGGCCTATTTGTTAGCCAAAAGCTCAAAGGGGTACCCCTTTGCATTTTGGGTCAGTTTTTCACCAAAAACTCATAGGCGTACCCCTTTGCATTCTGGGTCAGTTTTTCAGCCAAAAACTCAAAGGGGTACCCCTTTGAATTTTGGGTCAGTTTTTCACAAAAAACACACAATGGTACCCCTTTGCATTTTGGGTCAGTTTTTTAGCCAAAAATTCACAGGGGTACCCCTTTGCCTTTTGGGTCAGTTTTTCAGCCAAAAACTCAAAGGGGTACCCCTTTGCATTTTGGGTCAGTTTTTCAGCAAAAAACTCAAAGGGGTACCCCTTTGCATTTTGGGTATGTTTTTCACAAAAAAACACAAAGGAGTGCCTTTAAGCATTTTGACTCAGTTTTTCAGCCAAAAACTCAAAGGGGAACCCCTTTGCATTTTGGGTCAGTTTTTCACAAAATAACACAAAGGGTACCCCTAAGCATTTTGACTCAGTTTTAAAGGCAAAAACTCAATGCCTTACCCCTTTGCATTTTGGGTCAGTTTTTCAGCCAAAAACTCAAAGGGTTACCCCTTTGTATTTTGGGTCAGTTTTTTACCAAAAACTAAAAGGGGTACCCCTTTGCATTTTGGGTCAGTTTTTCAGCCAAAAACTCAAAGGGGTAACCCTTTGCATTTTGGGTCAATTTTTCAGCCAAAAATTCAAAGGGGTACCCTTTTGAATTTTGGGTCAGTTTTTCACCAAAAATTCAAAGGGGTACCCCTTTGCATTTTGGATCAATTTTTCACAAAAAAACACAAAGGAGTGCCCCTAAGCATTTTGACTCAGTTTTTCAGCCAAAAACTCAAAAAGGTACCCCTTTGCATTTTGGGTCAGTTTTTCACAAAATAACACAAAGGAGTACCCCTAAGCATTTTGACACAGTTTTTCAGGCAAAAACTCAAAGGCCTACCCCTTTGCATTTTTGGTCAATTTTTCACCAAAAACTCATAGGGGTACGCCTATGAGTTTTTGGTGAAAAACTGACCCAAAATGCAAAGGGGTACCCCTTTGAGTTTTTGGCTAACAAATAGGCCCAAAATGGAAAGGGGTACCCCTTTGAGTTTTGGGTAAGTTTTTCACCAAAAACTCAAAGGGGTACCCCTTTCCATTTTGGGCCTATTTGTTAGCCAAAAACTCAAAGGGGTAACCCTTTGCATTTTGGGTCAGTTTTTCGACAAAAACTCATAGGCGTACCCCTTTGCATTCTGGGTCAGTTTTTCAGCCCAAAACTCAAAGGGGTACCCCTTTGCATTTTGGGTCAGTTTTTCACAAAAAACACATAATGGTACCCCTTTGCATTTTGGGTCAGTTTTTCAGTAAAAAATTCACAGGGGTAACCATGTGCCTTTTGGGTCACTTTTTCAGACAAAAACTCAAAGGGGTACCCCTTTGCATTTTAGGTCAGTTTTTCAGCCAAAAACTCAAAGGGGTACCCCTTTGCATTTTGGGTATGTTTTTCAACAAAAACTCATATGGGTACCCCTTTCCATTTTGGGCCTATTTTTTAGCCAAAAACTCAAAGGTGTACCTCTTTGCATTTTTGGTCAATTTTTCAGCCAAAAACTCATAGGCGTAACCCTATGCATTCTTGGTCAGTTTTTCAGCCCAAAACTCAAAGGGGTACCCCTTTGCATTTTGGGTCAGTTTTTCAGCCAAAAACTCAAAGGGGTACCCCTTTGCATTTTGGGTCAGTTTTTCAGCAAAAAACTCAAAGGGGTACCCCTTTGCATTTTGGGTATGTTTTTCACAAAAAAACACAAAGCAGTGCCTTTAAGCATTTTGACTCAGTTTTTCAGCCAAAAACTCAAAGGGGAACCCCTTTGCATTTTGGGTCAGTTTTTGACAAAATAACACAAAGGGTACCCCTAAGCATTTTGACTCAGTTTTAAAGGCAAAAACTCAATGCCTTACCCCTTTGCATTTTGGGTCAGTTTTTCAGCCAAAAACTCAAAGGGTTACCCCTTTGTATTTTGGGTCAGTTTTTTACCAAAAACTAAAAGGGGTACCCCTTTGCATTTTGGGTCAGTTTTTCAGCCAAAAACTCAAAGGGGTACGCCTTTGCATTTTGGGTCAATTTTTCAGCCAAAAATTCAAAGGGGTACCCTTTTGAATTTTGGGTCAGTTTTTCACCAAAAATTCAAAGGGGTACCCCTTTGCATTTTGGGTCAGTTTTTCAGCCAAAAACTCAAAGGGGTACCCATTTGCATTTTGGGTCAATTTTTCAGCCAAAAATTCAAAGGGGTACCCTTTTGCATTTTGGGTCAGTTTTTCACCAAAAATTCACAGGGGTACCCCTTTGCATTTTGGGTCAATTTTTCACAAAAAAACACAAAGGAGTGCCCCTAAGCATTTTGACTCAGTTTTTCAGCCAAAAACTCAAAGGCGTACCCCTTTGCATTTTGGGTCAGTTTTTCACAAAATAACACAAAGGAGTACCCCTCAGCATTTTGACTTAGTTTTTCAGGCAAAAACTCAAAGGCCTACCCCTTTGCATTTTTGGTCAATTTTTCACCAAAAACTCATAGGGGTACCCCTTTGCATTTTGGGTCAGTTTTTTAGCCAAAAACTCAAAGGGGTACCCCTTTGCATTTTGGGTAAATTTTTCAGGCAAAAACTCAAAGGGGTACCCCTTTCATTTTGGGTAAGTTTTTCACCAAAAACTCAAAGGGGTACCCCTTTGCATTTTGGGTCAGTTTTTCAGCCAAAAACTGAAAGGGGTACCCCTTTGCATTTTGGGTCAGTTTTTCAGCAAAAAACTCAAAGGGGTACCCCTTTGCATTTTGGGTAAGTTTTTCACAAAAAACACATAATGGTACCCCTTTGCATTTTGGGTCAGTTTTTCAGTAAAAAATTCACAGGGGTAACCCTGTGCCTTTTGGGTCACTTTTTCAGACAAAAACTCAAAGGGGTACCCCTTTGCATTTTAGGTCAGTTTTTCAGCCAAAAACTCAAAGGGGTACCCCTTTGCATTTTGGGTATGTTTTTCAACAAAAACTCATATGGGTACCCCTTTCCATTTTGGGCCTATTTTTTAGCCAAAAACTCAAAGGTGTACCTCTTTGCATTTTTGGTCAATTTTTCAGCCAAAAACTCATAGGCGTAACCCTATGCATTCTTGGTCAGTTTTTCAGCCCAAAACTCAAAGGGGTACCCCTTTGCATTTTGGGTCAATTTTTCACAAAAAACTCAATGGGGTACCCCTTTGCATTTTGGGTCAGTTTTTCAGCCAAAAACTCAAAGGGGTACCCCTTTGCATTTTGGGTCAGTTTTTCAGCAAAAAACTCAAAGGGGTACCCCTTTGCATTTTGGGTATGTTTTTCACAAAAAAACACAAAGCAGTGCCTTTAAGCATTTTGACTCAGTTTTTCAGCCAAAAACTCAAAGGGGAACCCCTTTGCATTTTGGGTCAGTTTTTCACAAAATAACACAAAGGGTACCCCTAAGCATTTTGACTCAGTTTTAAAGGCAAAAACTCAATGCCTTACCCCTTTGCATTTTGGGTCAGTTTTTCAGCCAAAAACTCAAAGGGTTACCCCTTTGTATTTTGGGTCAGTTTTTTACCAAAAACTAAAAGGGGTACCCCTTTGCATTTTGGGTCAGTTTTTCAGCCAAAAACTCAAAGGGGTACGCCTTTGCATTTTGGGTCAATTTTTCAGCCAAAAATTCAAAGGGGTACCCTTTTGAATTTTGGGTCAGTTTTTCACCAAAAATTCAAAGGGGTACCCCTTTGCATTTTGGGTCAGTTTTTCAGCCAAAAACTCAAAGGGGTACCCATTTGCATTTTGGGTCAATTTTTCAGCCAAAAATTCAAAGGGGTACCCTTTTGCATTTTGGGTCAGTTTTTCACCAAAAATTCACAGGGGTACCCCTTTGCATTTTGGGTCAATTTTTCACAAAAAAACACAAAGGAGTGCCCCTAAGCATTTTGACTCAGTTTTTCAGCCAAAAACTCAAAAAGGTACCCCTTTGCATTTTGGGTCAGTTTTTCACAAAATAACACAAAGGAGTACCCCTAAGCATTTTGACACAGTTTTTCAGGCAAAAACTCAAAGGCCTACCCTTTTGCATTTTTGGTCAAATTTTCACCAAAAACTCATAGGGGTACGCCTATGAGTTTTTGGTGAAAAACTGACCCAAAATGCAAAGGGGTACCCCTTTGAGTTTTTGGCTAACAAATAGGCCCAAAATGGAAAGGGGTACCCCTTTGAGTTTTGGGTAAGTTTTTCACCAAAAACTCAAAGGGGTACCCCTTTCCATTTTGGGCCTATTTGTTAGCCAAAAACTCAAAGGGGTAACCCTTTGCATTTTGGGTCAGTTTTTCGACAAAAACTCATAGGCGTACCCCTTTACATTCTGGGTCAGTTTTTCAGCCCAAAACTCAAAGGGGTACCCCTTTGCATTTTGGGTCAGTTTTTCACAAAAAACACATAATGGTACCCCTTTGCATTTTGGGTCAGTTTTTCAGTAAAAAATTCACAGGGGTAACCCTGTGCCTTTTGGGTCACTTTTTCAGACAAAAACTCAAAGGGGTACCCCTTTGCATTTTAGGTCAGTTTTTCAGCCAAAAACTCAAAGGGGTACCCCTTTGCATTTTGGGTATGTTTTTCAACAAAAACTCATATGGGTACCCCTTTCCATTTTGGGCCTATTTTTTAGCCAAAAACTCAAAGGGGTACCTCTTTGCATTTTTGGTCAGTTTTTCACCAAAAACTCATAGGCGTACCCCTTTGCATTCTGGGTCAGTTTTTCAGCCAAAAACTCAAAGGGGTACCCCTTTGAATTTTGGGTCAGTTTTTCACAAAAAACACACAATGGTACCCCTTTGCATTTTGGGTCAGTTTTTTAGCCAAAAATTCACAGGGGTACCCCTTTGCCTTTTGGGTCAGTTTTTCAGCCAAAAACTCAAAGGGGTACCCCTTTGCATTTTGGGTCAGTTTTTCAGCCAAAAACTCAAAGGGGTACCCCTTTGCATTTTGGGTATGTTTTTCACAAAAAAACACAAAGGAGTGCTTTTAAGCATTTTGACTCAGTTTTTCAGCCAAAAACTCAAAGAGGAACCCCTTTGCATTTTGGGTCAGTTTTTCACAAAATAACACAAAGGGTACCCCTAAGCATTTTGACTCAGTTTTATAGGCAAAAACTCAATGCCTTACCCCTTTGCATTTTGGGTCAGTTTTTCAGCCAAAAACTCAAAGGGTTACCCCTTTGCATTTTGAGTCAGTTTTTTACCAAAAACTAAAAGGGGTACCCCTTTACATTTTGGGTCAGTTTTTCAGCCAAAAACTCAAAGGGGTACCCATTTGCATTTTGGGTCAATTTTTCAGCCAAAAATTCAAAGGGGTACCCTTTTGCATTTTGGGTCAGTTTTTCACCAAAAATTCACAGGGGTACCCCTTTGCATTTTGGGTCAATTTTTCACAAAAAAACACAAAGGAGTGCCCCTAAGCATTTTGACTCAGTTTTTCAGCCAAAAACTCAAAGGCGTACCCCTTTGCATTTTGGGTCAGTTTTTCACAAAATAACACAAAGGAGTACCCCTCAGCATTTTGACTTAGTTTTTCAGGCAAAAACTCAAAGGCCTACCCCTTTGCATTTTTGGTCAATTTTTCACCAAAAACTCATAGGGGTACCCCTTTGCATTTTGGGTCAGTTTTTTAGCCAAAAACTCAAAGGGGTACCCCTTTGCATTTTGGGTAAATTTTTCAGGCAAAAACTCAAAGGGGTACCCCTTTCATTTTGGGTAAGTTTTTCACCAAAAACTCAAAGGGGTACCCCTTTCCATTTTGGGCCTATTTGTTAGCCAAAAACTCAAAGGGGTACCCCTTTGCATTTTGGGTCAGTTTTTCACCAAAAACTCATAGGCGTACCCCTTTGCATTCTGGGTCAGTTTTTCAGCCAAAAACTCAAAGGGGTACCCCTTTGAATTTTGGGTCAGTTTTTCACAAAAAACACACAATGGTACCCCTTTGCATTTTGGGTCAGTTTTTTAGCCAAAAATTCACAGGGGTATCCCTTTGCCTTTTGGGTCAGTTTTTCAGCCAAAAACTCAAAGGGGTACCCCTTTGCATTTTGGGTCAGTTTTTCAGCAAAAAACTCAAAGGGGTACCCCTTTGCATTTTGGGTATGTTTTTCACAAAAAAACACAAAGCAGTGCCTTTAAGCATTTTGACTCAGTTTTTCAGCCAAAAACTCAAAGGGGAACCCCTTTGCATTTTGGGTCAGTTTTTCACAAAATAACACAAAGGGTACCCCTAAGCATTTTGACTCAGTTTTAAAGGCAAAAACTCAATGCCTTACCCCTTTGCATTTTGGGTCAGTTTTTCAGCCAAAAACTCAAAGGGTTACCCCTTTGTATTTTGGGTCAGTTTTTTACCAAAAACTAAAAGGGGTACCCCTTTGCATTTTGGGTCAGTTTTTCAGCCAAAAACTCAAAGGGGTACGCCTTTGCATTTTGGGTCAATTTTTCAGCCAAAAATTCAAAGGGGTACCCTTTTGAATTTTGGGTCAGTTTTTCACCAAAAATTCAAAGGGGTACCCCTTTGCATTTTGGGTCAGTTTTTCAGCCAAAAACTCAAAGGGGTACCCATTTGCATTTTGGGTCAATTTTTCAGCCAAAAATTCAAAGGGGTACCCTTTTGCATTTTGGGTCAGTTTTTCACCAAAAATTCACAGGGGTACCCCTTTGCATTTTGGGTCAATTTTTCACAAAAAAACACAAAGGAGTGCCCCTAAGCATTTTGACTCAGTTTTTCAGCCAAAAACTCAAAGGCGTACCCCTTTGCATTTTGGGTCAGTTTTTCACAAAATAACACAAAGGAGTACCCCTCAGCATTTTGACTTAGTTTTTCAGGCAAAAACTCAAAGGCCTACCCCTTTGCATTTTTGGTCAATTTTTCACCAAAAACTCATAGGGGTACCCCTTTGCATTTTGGGTCAGTTTTTTAGCCAAAAACTCAAAGGGGTACCCCTTTGCATTTTGGGTAAATTTTTCAGGCAAAAACTCAAAGGGGTACCCCTTTCATTTTGGGTAAGTTTTTCACCAAAAACTCAAAGGGGTACCCCTTTCCATTTTGGGCCTATTTGTTAGCCAAAAACTCAAAGGGGTACCCCTTTGCATTTTGGGTCAGTTTTTCACCAAAAACTCATAGGCGTACCCCTTTGCATTCTGGGTCAGTTTTTCAGCCAAAAACTCAAAGGGGTACCCCTTTGAATTTTGGGTCAGTTTTTCACAAAAAACACACAATGGTACCCCTTTGCATTTTGGGTCAGTTTTTTAGCCAAAAATTCACAGGGGTACCCCTTTGCCTTTTGGGTCAGTTTTTCAGCCAAAAACTCAAAGGGGTACCCCTTTGCATTTTGGGTCAGTTTTTCAGCAAAAAACTCAAAGGGGTACCCCTTTGCATTTTGGGTATGTTTTTCACAAAAAAACACAAAGGAGTGCCTTTAAGCATTTTGACTCAGTTTTTCAGCCAAAAACTCAAAGGGGAACCCCTTTGCATTTTGGGTCAGTTTTTCACAAAATAACACAAAGGGTACCCCTAAGCATTTTGACTCAGTTTTAAAGGCAAAAACTCAATGCCTTACCCCTTTGCATTTTGGGTCAGTTTTTCAGCCAAAAACTCAAAGGGTTACCCCTTTGTATTTTGGGTCAGTTTTTTACCAAAAACTAAAAGGGGTACCCCTTTGCATTTTGGGTCAGTTTTTCAGCCAAAAACTCAAAGGGGTAACCCTTTGCATTTTGGGTCAATTTTTCAGCCAAAAATTCAAAGGGGTACCCTTTTGAATTTTGGGTCAGTTTTTCACCAAAAATTCAAAGGGGTACCCCTTTGCATTTTGGATCAATTTTTCACAAAAAAACACAAAGGAGTGCCCCTAAGCATTTTGACTCAGTTTTTCAGCCAAAAACTCAAAAAGGTACCCCTTTGCATTTTGGGTCAGTTTTTCACAAAATAACACAAAGGAGTACCCCTAAGCATTTTGACACAGTTTTTCAGGCAAAAACTCAAAGGCCTACCCCTTTGCATTTTTGGTCAATTTTTCACCAAAAACTCATAGGGGTACGCCTATGAGTTTTTGGTGAAAAACTGACCCAAAATGCAAAGGGGTACCCCTTTGAGTTTTTGGCTAACAAATAGGCCCAAAATGGAAAGGGGTACCCCTTTGAGTTTTGGGTAAGTTTTTCACCAAAAACTCAAAGGGGTACCCCTTTCCATTTTGGGCCTATTTGTTAGCCAAAAACTCAAAGGGGTAACCCTTTGCATTTTGGGTCAGTTTTTCGACAAAAACTCATAGGCGTACCCCTTTGCATTCTGGGTCAGTTTTTCAGCCCAAAACTCAAAGGGGTACCCCTTTGCATTTTGGGTCAGTTTTTCACAAAAAACACATAATGGTACCCCTTTGCATTTTGGGTCAGTTTTTCAGTAAAAAATTCACAGGGGTAACCATGTGCCTTTTGGGTCACTTTTTCAGACAAAAACTCAAAGGGGTACCCCTTTGCATTTTAGGTCAGTTTTTCAGCCAAAAACTCAAAGGGGTACCCCTTTGCATTTTGGGTATGTTTTTCAACAAAAACTCATATGGGTACCCCTTTCCATTTTGGGCCTATTTTTTAGCCAAAAACTCAAAGGTGTACCTCTTTGCATTTTTGGTCAATTTTTCAGCCAAAAACTCATAGGCGTAACCCTATGCATTCTTGGTCAGTTTTTTAGCCCAAAACTCAAAGGGGTACCCCTTTGCATTTTGGGTCAGTTTTTCAGCCAAAAACTCAAAGGGGTACCCCTTTGCATTTTGGGTCAGTTTTTCAGCAAAAAACTCAAAGGGGTACCCCTTTGCATTTTGGGTATGTTTTTCACAAAAAAACACAAAGCAGTGCCTTTAAGCATTTTGACTCAGTTTTTCAGCCAAAAACTCAAAGGGGAACCCCTTTGCATTTTGGGTCAGTTTTTGACAAAATAACACAAAGGGTACCCCTAAGCATTTTGACTCAGTTTTAAAGGCAAAAACTCAATGCCTTACCCCTTTGCATTTTGGGTCAGTTTTTCAGCCAAAAACTCAAAGGGTTACCCCTTTGTATTTTGGGTCAGTTTTTTACCAAAAACTAAAAGGGGTACCCCTTTGCATTTTGGGTCAGTTTTTCAGCCAAAAACTCAAAGGGGTACGCCTTTGCATTTTGGGTCAATTTTTCAGCCAAAAATTCAAAGGGGTACCCTTTTGAATTTTGGGTCAGTTTTTCACCAAAAATTCAAAGGGGTACCCCTTTGCATTTTGGGTCAGTTTTTCAGCCAAAAACTCAAAGGGGTACCCATTTGCATTTTGGGTCAATTTTTCAGCCAAAAATTCAAAGGGGTACCCTTTTGCATTTTGGGTCAGTT
This sequence comes from Excoecaria agallocha, assembly GCA_037975025.1. Classification (NCBI taxonomy): domain Eukaryota; kingdom Viridiplantae; phylum Streptophyta; class Magnoliopsida; order Malpighiales; family Euphorbiaceae; genus Excoecaria; species Excoecaria agallocha. The sequence goes on from JBBPFJ010000434.1 coordinate 72,324, forward strand.
TTTCACCAAAAATTCACAGGGGTACCCCTTTGCATTTTGGGTCAATTTTTCACAAAAAAACACAAAGGAGTGCCCCTAAGCATTTTGACTCAGTTTTTCAGCCAAAAACTCAAAGGCGTACCCCTTTGCATTTTGGGTCAGTTTTTCACAAAATAACACAAAGGAGTACCCCTCAGCATTTTGACTTAGTTTTTCAGGCAAAAACTCAAAGGCCTACCCCTTTGCATTTTTGGTCAATTTTTCACCAAAAACTCATAGGGGTACCCCTTTGCATTTTGGGTCAGTTTTTTAGCCAAAAACTCAAAGGGGTACCCCTTTGCATTTTGGGTAAATTTTTCAGGCAAAAACTCAAAGGGGTACCCCTTTCATTTTGGGTAAGTTTTTCACCAAAAACTCAAAGGGGTACCCCTTTGCATTTTGGGTCAGTTTTTCAGCCAAAAACTGAAAGGGGTACCCCTTTGCATTTTGGGTCAGTTTTTCAGCAAAAAACTCAAAGGGGTACCCCTTTGCATTTTGGGTAAGTTTTTCACAAAAAACACATAATGGTACCCCTTTGCATTTTGGGTCAGTTTTTCAGTAAAAAATTCACAGGGGTAACCCTGTGCCTTTTGGGTCACTTTTTCAGACAAAAACTCAAAGGGGTACCCCTTTGCATTTTAGGTCAGTTTTTCAGCCAAAAACTCAAAGGGGTACCCCTTTGCATTTTGGGTATGTTTTTCAACAAAAACTCATATGGGTACCCCTTTCCATTTTGGGCCTATTTTTTAGCCAAAAACTCAAAGGTGTACCTCTTTGCATTTTTGGTCAATTTTTCAGCCAAAAACTCATAGGCGTAACCCTATGCATTCTTGGTCAGTTTTTCAGCCCAAAACTCAAAGGGGTACCCCTTTGCATTTTGGGTCAATTTTTCACAAAAAACTCAATGGGGTACCCCTTTGCATTTTGGGTCAGTTTTTCAGCCAAAAACTCAAAGGGGTACCCCTTTGCATTTTGGGTCAGTTTTTCAGCAAAAAACTCAAAGGGGTACCCCTTTGCATTTTGGGTATGTTTTTCACAAAAAAACACAAAGCAGTGCCTTTAAGCATTTTGACTCAGTTTTTCAGCCAAAAACTCAAAGGGGAACCCCTTTGCATTTTGGGTCAGTTTTTCACAAAATAACACAAAGGGTACCCCTAAGCATTTTGACTCAGTTTTAAAGGCAAAAACTCAATGCCTTACCCCTTTGCATTTTGGGTCAGTTTTTCAGCCAAAAACTCAAAGGGTTACCCCTTTGTATTTTGGGTCAGTTTTTTACCAAAAACTAAAAGGGGTACCCCTTTGCATTTTGGGTCAGTTTTTCAGCCAAAAACTCAAAGGGGTACGCCTTTGCATTTTGGGTCAATTTTTCAGCCAAAAATTCAAAGGGGTACCCTTTTGAATTTTGGGTCAGTTTTTCACCAAAAATTCAAAGGGGTACCCCTTTGCATTTTGGGTCAGTTTTTCAGCCAAAAACTCAAAGGGGTACCCATTTGCATTTTGGGTCAATTTTTCAGCCAAAAATTCAAAGGGGTACCCTTTTGCATTTTGGGTCAGTTTTTCACCAAAAATTCACAGGGGTACCCCTTTGCATTTTGGGTCAATTTTTCACAAAAAAACACAAAGGAGTGCCCCTAAGCATTTTGACTCAGTTTTTCAGCCAAAAACTCAAAGGCGTACCCCTTTGCATTTTGGGTCAGTTTTTCACAAAATAACACAAAGGAGTACCCCTCAGCATTTTGACTTAGTTTTTCAGGCAAAAACTCAAAGGCCTACCCCTTTGCATTTTTGGTCAATTTTTCACCAAAAACTCATAGGGGTACCCCTTTGCATTTTGGGTCAGTTTTTTAGCCAAAAACTCAAAGGGGTACCCCTTTGCATTTTGGGTAAATTTTTCAGGCAAAAACTCAAAGGGGTACCCCTTTCATTTTGGGTAAGTTTTTCACCAAAAACTCAAAGGGGTACCCCTTTCCATTTTGGGCCTATTTGTTAGCCAAAAACTCAAAGGGGTACCCCTTTGCATTTTGGGTCAGTTTTTCACCAAAAACTCATAGGCGTACCCCTTTGCATTCTGGGTCAGTTTTTCAGCCAAAAACTCAAAGGGGTACCCCTTTGAATTTTGGGTCAGTTTTTCACAAAAAACACACAATGGTACCCCTTTGCATTTTGGGTCAGTTTTTTAGCCAAAAATTCACAGGGGTACCCCTTTGCCTTTTGGGTCAGTTTTTCAGCCAAAAACTCAAAGGGGTACCCCTTTGCATTTTGGGTCAGTTTTTCAGCAAAAAACTCAAAGGGGTACCCCTTTGCATTTTGGGTATGTTTTTCACAAAAAAACACAAAGGAGTGCCTTTAAGCATTTTGACTCAGTTTTTCAGCCAAAAACTCAAAGGGGAACCCCTTTGCATTTTGGGTCAGTTTTTCACAAAATAACACAAAGGGTACCCCTAAGCATTTTGACTCAGTTTTAAAGGCAAAAACTCAATGCCTTACCCCTTTGCATTTTGGGTCAGTTTTTCAGCCAAAAACTCAAAGGGTTACCCCTTTGTATTTTGGGTCAGTTTTTTACCAAAAACTAAAAGGGGTACCCCTTTGCATTTTGGGTCAGTTTTTCAGCCAAAAACTCAAAGGGGTACCCCTTTGCATTTTTGGTCAATTTTTCAGCCAAAAATTCAAAGGGGCACCCTTTTGCATTTTGGGTCAGTTTTTCACCAAAAATTCAAAGGGGTACCCCTTTGCATTTTGGTTCAATTTTTCACAAAAAAACACAAAGGAGTGCCCCTAAGCATTTTGACTCAGTTTTTCAGCCAAAAACTCAAAGGCGTACCCCTTTGCATTTTGGGTCAGTTTTTCACAAAATAACACAAAGGAGTACCCCTTTGCATTTTGGGTCAGTTTTTCAGCCAAAAACTCAAAGGGGTACGCCTTTGCATTTTGGGTCAATTTTTCAGCCAAAAATTCAAAGGGGTACCCTTTTGAATTTTGGGTCAGTTTTTCACCAAAAATTCAAAGGGGTACCCCTTTGCATTTTGGGTCAGTTTTTCAGCCAAAAACTCAAAGGGGTACCCATTTGCATTTTGGGTCAATTTTTCAGCCAAAAATTCAAAGGGGTACCCTTTTGCATTTTGGGTCAGTTTTTCACCAAAAATTCACAGGGGTACCCCTTTGCATTTTGGGTCAATTTTTCACAAAAAAACACAAAGGAGTGCCCCTAAGCATTTTGACTCAGTTTTTCAGCCAAAAACTCAAAGGCGTACCCCTTTGCATTTTGGGTCAGTTTTTCACAAAATAACACAAAGGAGTACCCCTCAGCATTTTGAATCAGTTTTTCAAGCAAAAACTCAAAGGCCTACCCCTTTGCATTTTTGGTAAATTTTTCACCAAAAACTCATAGGGGTACCGCTTTGCATTTTGGGTCAGTTTTTTAGCCAAAAACTCAAAGGGGTACCCCTTTGCATTTTGGGTCAATTTTTCAGGCAAAAACACAAAGGGGTACCCCTTTGCATTTTGGGTCAGTTTTTCACCCAAAACTCATAGGGGTACCCCTTTCCATTTTGGGCCTATTTTTTAGCCAAAAACTCATAGGGGTACCCCTTTGCATTTTGGGTATGTTTTTCAACAAAAACTCATATGGGTACCCCTTTCCATTTTTGGCCTATTTTTTATCCAAAAAATCAAAGGGGTACCTCTTTGCATTTTGGGTCAATTTTTCAGCCAAAAACTCTAAGGGGTACCACTTTGCATTTTGGGTCAGTTTTTCACCAAAAACTAAAAGGGGTACCCCTTTGCATTTTGGGTCAATTTTTCAGCCAAAAATTCAAAGGGGTACCCTTTTTCATTTTGGGTCAGTTTTTCACAAAATAACACAAAGGAGTACCCCTAAGCATTTTGACTCAGTTTTTCAGGCAAAAACTCAAAGGCCTACCCCTTTGCATTTTTGGTCAATTTTTCACCAAAAACTCATAGGGGTACCCCTTTGCATTTTGGGTCAGTTTTTTAGCCAAAAACTCAAAGGGGTGCCCCTTTGCATTTTAGGTCAATTTTTCAGGCAAAAACTCAAAGGGGTACCCCTTTTCATTTTGGGTAAGTTTTTCACCAAAAACTCAAAGGGGTACCCCCTTCCATTTTGGGCCTATTTGTTAGCCAAAAACTCAAAGGGGTAGCCCTTTGCATTTTGGGTCAGTTTTTCACCAAAACTCATAGGCGTACCCCTTTGCATTCTAGGTCAGTTTTTCAACCCAAAACATAAAGGGGTACCCCTTTGAATTTTGGGTCAGTTTTTCACAAAAAACTAAAAGGGGTACACCTTTGCATTTTGGGTCAGTTTTTCAGCCAAAAACTCAAAGGGGTACCCCTTTGCATTTTGGGTCAATTCTTCAGCCAAAAACTCAAACGGGCACCCCTTTGCATTTTGGGTGAGTTTTTCACCAAAAACTCAAAGGGGTACCCCTTTGCATTTTGGGTCAGTTTCTCACAAAAAAAAACACAAAGGAGTGCCTTTAAGCATTTTGACTCAGTTTTTCAGCCAAAAACTCAAAGGGGTACCCCTTTGCATTTTTGGTAAGTTTTTCACAAAATAACACAAAGGAGTACCCCTAAGCATTTTGACTCAGTTTTTCAGCCAAAAACTCAAAGGGGTACCCCTTTACATTTTGGGTCAGTTTTTCACAAAATAACACAAAGGAGTACCCCTAAGCATTTTGACTCAGTTTTTCAGGCAAAAACTCAAAGGCTTACCCCTTTGCATTTTTGGTCAATTTTTCACCAAAAACTCATAGGGGTACCCCTTTGCATTTTGGGTTAGTTTTTCAGCCAAAAACTCAAAGAGGTACCCCTTTGCATTTTGGGTCACTTTTTCAGCCAAAAACTCAAAGGGGTTCCCCTTTGCATTTTGGGTCAGTTTTTCACCCAAAACTCATAGGGGTACCCCTTTCCATTTTGGGCCTATTTTTTAGCCAAAAACTCATAGGGGTACCCCTTTGCATTTTGGGTATGTTTTTCAAGAAAAACTCATATGGGTACCCCTTTCCATTTTTGTCCTATTTTTTATCCAAAAAATCAAAGGGGTACCTCTTTGCATTTTGGGTAAATTTTCCAGCCAAAAACTCTAAGGGGTACCACTTTGCATTTTGGGTCAGTTTTTCACCAAAAACTAAAAGGGGTACCCCTTTGCATTTTGGGTCAATTTTTCAGCCAAAAATTCAAAGGGGTACCCTTTTGCATTTTGGGTCAGTTTTTCACCAAAAATTCAAAGGGGTACCCCTTTGCATTTTGGGTCAATTTTTCACAAAAAAACACAAAGGAGTGCCCCTAAGCATCTTGACTCAGTTTTTCAGCCAAAAACTCAAAGGGGTGTCCCTTTGCATTTTGGGTCAGTTTTTCACAAAATAACACAAAGGAGTACCCTTAAGCATTTTGACTCAGTTTTTCAGGCAAAAACTCAAAGGCCTACCCCTTTGCATTTTTGGTCAATTTTTCACCAAAAACTCTTAGGGGTACCCCTTTGCATTTTGGGTCAGTTTTTTAGCCAAAAACTCAAAGGGGTGCCCCTTTGCATTTTGGGTCAATTTTTCAGGTAAAAACTCAAAGGGGTACCCCTTTTCATTTTGGGTAAGTTTTTCACCAAAAACTCAAAGGGGTACCCCTTTCCATTTTGGGCCTATTTGTTAGCCAAAAACTCAAAGGGGTAGCCCTTTGCATTTTGGGTCAGTTTTTCACCAAAAACTCATAGGCGTACCCCTTTGCATTCTGGGTCAGTTTTTCAGCCCAAAACTCAAAGGGGTACCCCTTTGAATTTTGGGTCAGTTTTTCACAAAAAACTAAAAGGGGTACCCCTTTGCATTTTGGGTCAGTTTATCAGCCAAAAACTCAAAGGGGTACCCCTTTGCATTTTTGGTCAATTCTTCAGCCAAAACCTCAAACGGGCACCCCTTTGCATTTTGGGTGAGTTTTTCACCAAAAACTCAAAGGGGTACCCCTTTGCATTTTGGGTCAGTTTCTCACAAAAAAAAAACACAAAGGAGTGCCTTTAAGCATTTTGACTCAGTTTTTCAGCCAAAAACTCAAAGGGGTACCCTTTGCATTTTGGATCAGTTTTTCACAAAATAACACAAAGGAGTACCCCTAAGCATTTTGACTCAGTTTTTCAGGCAAAAACTCAAAGGCTTACCCCTTTGCATTTTTGGTCAATTTTTCACCAAAAACTCATAGGGGTACCCCTTTGCATTTTGGGTCAGTTTTTTAGCCAAAAATTCAAAGGGGTACCCCTTTGCATTTTGGGTCAATTTTTCAGGCAAAAACTCAAAGGGGTACTCCTTTTCATTTTGGGTCAGTTTTTCACCAAAAACTCAAAGGGGTACCCCTTTCCATTTTGGGCCTATTTGTTAGCCAAAAACTCAAAGGGGTAGCCCTTTGCATTTTGGGTCAGTTTTTCACCAAAAACTCATAGGCGTACCCCTTTGCATTCTGGGTCAGTTTTTCAGCCCAAAACTCAAAGGGGTACCCCTTTGAATTTTGGGTCAGTTTTTCACAAAAAACTAAAAGGGGTACCCCTTTGCATTTTGGGTCAGTTTATCAGCCAAAAACTCAAAGGGGTACCCCTTTGCATTTTTGGTCAATTCTTCAGCCAAAACCTCAAACGGGCACCCCTTTGCATTTTGGGTGAGTTTTTCACCAAAAACTCAAAGGGGTACCCCTTTGCATTTTGGGTCAGTTTCTCACAAAAAAAAAACACAAAGGAGTGCCTTTAAGCATTTTGACTCAGTTTTTCAGCCAAAAACTCAAAGGGGTACCCCTTTGCATTTTTGGTAAGTTTTTCACAAAATAACACAAAGGAGTACCCCTAAGCATTTTGACTCAGTTTTTCAGCCAAAAACTCAAAGGGGTACCCTTTGCATTTTGGGTCTGTTTTTCACAAAATAACACAAAGGAGTACCCCTAAGCATTTTGACTCAGTTTTTCAAGCAAAAACTCAAAGGCTTACCCCTTTGCATTTTTGGTCAATTTTTCACCAAAAACTCATAGGGGTACCCCTTTGCATTTGGGGTCAGTTTTTTAGCCAAAAATTCAAAGGGGTACCCCTTTGCATTTTGGGTCAATTTTTCAGGCAAAAACTCAAAGGGGTACCCCTTTTCATTTTGGGTCAGTTTTTCACCAAAAACTCAAAGGGGTACCCCTTTCCATTTTGGGCCTATTTGTTAGCCAAAAACTCAAAGGGGTACCCCTTTTTATTTTGGGTCAGTTTTTCACAAAAAACACACAATGGTACCCCTATGCATTTTGGGTTAGTTTTTCAGCCAAAAACTCAAAGGGGTACCCCTTTGCCTTTTAGGTCACTTTTTCAGCCAAAAACTCAAAGGGGTACCCCTTTGCATTTTGGGTCAGTTTTTCACCCAAAACTCATAGGGGTACCCCTTTCCATTTTGGGCCTATTTTTTAGCCAAAAACTCATAGGGGTACCCCTTTGCATTTTGGGTATGTTTTTCAACAAAAACTCATATGGGTACCCCTTTCCATTTTTGGCCTATTTTTTATCCAAAAAATCAAAGGGGTACCTCTTTGCATTTTGGGTCAATTTTTCAAGCAAAAACTATAAGGGGTACCACTTTGCATTTTGGGTCAGTTTTTCACCAAAAACTAAAAGGGGTACCTTTTTGCATTTTGGGTCAATTTTTCAGCCAAAAATTCAAAGGGGTACCCTTTTGCATTTTGGGTCAGTTTTTCACCAAAAATTCAAAGGGGTACCCCTTTGCATTTTGGGTCAATTTTTCACAAAAAAACACAAAGGAGTGCCCCTAAGCATCTTGACTCAATTTGTCAGCCAAAAACTCAAAGGGGTGTCCCTTTGCATTTTGGGTCAGTTTTTCACAAAATAACACAAAGGAGTACCCCTAAGCATTTTGACTCAGTTTTTCAGGCAAAAACTCAAAGGCCTACCCCTTTGCATTTTTGGTCAATTTTTCACCAAAAACTCTTAGGGGTACCCCTTTGCATTTTGGGTCAGTTTTTTAGCCAAAAACTCAAAGGGGTGCCCCTTTTCATTTTGGGTCAATTTTTCAGGCAAAAACTCAAAGGGGTACCCCTTTTCATTTTGGGTATGTTTTTCACCAAAAACTCAAAGGGGTACCCCTTTCCATTTTGGGCCTATTTGTTAGCCAAAAACTCAAAGGGGTAGCCCTTTGCATTTTGGGTCAGTTTTTCACCAAAAACTCATAGGCGTACCCCTTTGCATTCTGGGTCAGTTTTTCAGCCCAAAACTCAAAGGGGTACCCCTTTGAATTTTGGGTCAGTTTTTCACAAAAAACTAAAAGGGGTACCCCTTTGCATTTTGGGTCAGTTTTTCAGCCAAAAACTCAAAGGGGTACCCCTTTGCATTTTTGGTCAATTCTTCAGCCAAAAACTCAAACGGGCACCCCTTTGCATTTTGGGTGAGTTTTTCACCAAAAACTCAAAGGGGTACCCCTTTGCATTTTGGGTCAGTTTCTCACAAAAAAAACACAAAGGAGTGCCTTTAAGCATTTTGACTCAGTTTTTCAGCCAAAAACTCAAAGGGGTACCCCTTTGCATTTTTGGTAAGTTTTTCACAAAATAACACAAAGGAGTACCCCTAAGCATTTTGACTCAGTTTTTCAGGCAAAAACTCAAAGGCCTACCCCTTTGCATTTTTGGTCAATTTTTCACCAAAAACTCTTAGGGGTACCCCTTTGCATTTTGGGTCAGTTTTTTAGCCAAAAACTCAAAGGGGTGCCCCTTTGCATTTTGGGTCAATTTTTCAGGCAAAAACTCAAAGGGGTACCCCTTTTCATTTTGGGTAAGTTTTTCACCAAAAACTCAAAGGGGTACCCCTTTCCATTTTGGGCCTATTTGTTAGCCAAAAACTCAAAGGGGTAGCCCTTTGCATTTTGGGTCAGTTTTTCACCAAAAACTCATAGGCGTACCCCTTTGCATTCTGGGTCAGTTTTTCATCCCAAAACTCAAAGGGGTACCCCTTTGAATTTTGGGTCAGTTTTTCACAAAAAACTAAAAGGGGTACCCCTTTGCATTTTGGGTCAGTTTTTCAGCCAAAAACTCAAAGGGGTACCCCTTTGCATTTTTGGTCAATTCTTCAGCCAAAAACTCAAACGGGCACCCCTTTGCATTTTGGGTGAGTTTTTCACCAAAAACTCAAAGGGGTACCCCTTTGCATTTTGGGTCAGTTTCTCACAAAAAAAAACACAAAGGAGTGCCTTTAAGCATTTTGACTCAGTTTTTCAGCCAAAAACTCAAAGGGGTACCCCTTTGCATTTTTGGTAAGTTTTTCACAAAATAACACAAAGGAGTACCCCTAAGCATTTTGACTCAGTTTTTCAGCCAAAAACTCAAAGGGGTACCCCTTTGCATTTTGGGTCAGTTTTTCACAAAATAACACAAAGGAGTACCCCTAAGCATTTTGACTCAGTTTTTCAGGCAAAAACTCAAAGGCCTACCCCTTTGCATTTTTGGTCAAATTTTCACCAAAAACTCATAGGGGTACCCCTTTGCATTTTGGGTCAGTTTTTTAGCCAAAAACTCAAAGGGGTGCCCCTTTGCATTTTGGGTCAATTTTTCAGGCAAAAACTCAAAGGGGTACCCCTTTCCATTTTGGGTAAGTTTTTCACCAAAAACTCAAAGGGGTACCCCTTTCCATTTTGGGCCTATTTGTTAGCCAAAAACTCAAAGGGGTAGCCCTTTGCATTTTGGGTCAGTTTTTTTACCAAAAACTCATAGGCGTACCCCTTTGCATTCTGGGTCAGTTTTTCAGCCCAAAACTCAAAGGGGTACCCCTTTGCATTTTGGGTCAGTTTTTCAGCCAAAAACTCAAAGGGGTGCCCCTTTGCATTTTGGGTCAATTTTTCAGCCAAAAACTCAAAGGCGTACCCCTTTGCATTTAGGGTTAGTTTTTTAGCAAAAAACTCTAAGGGGTTCCCCTTTGCATTTTGGGTCAGTTTTTAACGAAAAACTCATAGGCGTACCCCTTTGCATTCTGGGTCAGTTTTTCAGCCCAAAACTCAAAGGGGTACCCCTTTGCATTTTGGGTCAGTTTTTTAGCCAAAAACTCAAAGGGGTACCCCTTTGCATTTTGGGTATGTTTTTCACCAAAAACTCATATGGGTACCCCTTTCCATTTTGGGCCTATTTTTTAGCCAAAAACACTAAGGGGTACCCCTTTGCATTTTGGGTCAGTTTTTCACCAAAAACTCATAGGCGTACCCCTTTGCATTCTTGGTCATTTTTTCAGCCCAAAACTCAAAGGGGTACCACTTTGCCTTTTGGGTCAGTTTTTCACAAAAAACACACAATGGTACCCCTTTGCATTTTGGGTCAGGTTTTTCAGCCAAAAACTCAAAGGGGTACCCCTTTACCTTTTGGGTCACATTTTCAGCCAAAAACTCAAAGGGGTACCCCTTTTCATTTTCGGTCAGTTTTTCAGCCAAAAACTCAAAAGGGTACCCCTTTGCATTTTGGGTATGTTTTTCACCAAAAATTGATATGGGTACCCCTTTCCATTTTGGGCCTATTTTTTAGCCAAAGACTCAAAGGGTTACCTCTTTGCATTTTGGGTCAATTTTTCAGCCAAAAACTCTAAGGGGTACCACTTTGCATTTTTGGTCAGTTTTTCACCAAAAACTCATAGGCGTAACCCTTTGCATTTTGGGTCAATTTTTCACCAAAAACTCATTGGGGTACCCCTTTGCATTTTGGGCAATTTTTGAGCCAAAAACTCAAAGGGGTACCCTTTTGCATTTTGGGTCAGTTTTTCAGCCAAAAACTCAAAGGGGTACCCCATTGCATTTTTGGTCAATTTTTCACCAAAAACTCATAGGCGTACCCCTTTGCATTTTGGGCCAGTTTTTCAGCCAAAAACTGAAAGGGGTACCCCTTTGAATTTTTGGGTCAGTTTTTCACCAAAAACTCATAGGGTACCCCTTTCCATTTTGGGCCTATTTTTTTGCCAAAAACTCAAAGGGGTACCCCTTTTCATTTTGGGTCAGTTTTTCACACCAAAAACTCATAGGCGTACTCCTTTGCATTCTGGGTCAGTTTTTCAGCCCAAAACTCAAAGGGGGTACCCCTTTGCATTTTGGGTCAGTTTTCCAAAAAAAACACACAATGGTACCCCTTTGCATTTTGGGTCAGTTTTTCAGCCAAAAACTCAAAGGGGTACCCCTTTGCATTTTGGGTCAGTTTTCACCAAAACTCATAGGGGTACCTCTTTCCATTTTGGGCCTATTTTTTAGCCAAAAACTCAAAGGGGTACCTCTTTGCATTTGGGTCAATTTTTCAGCCAAAAACACTAAGGGGTACCACTTTGCATTTTGGGTCAGTTTTTCACGAAAAACTCATAGGCGTAACCCTTTTGCATTCTGGATCAGTTTTTCAGCCGAAAAATCAAAGGGGTACCCCTTTGCATTTTGGGTCAGTTTTTCAGCCAAAAACTCAAAGGGGTACCCCTTTGCATTTTGGGTATGTTTTTCACCAAAAACTCATATGGGTACCCCTTTCCATTTTGGGCCTATTTTTTAGCCAAAAACTCAAAAGGGTACCTCTTTGCATTTTGGGTCAATTTTTCAGCCAAAAACACTAAGGGGTACCCCTTTTCATTTTGGGTCATTTTTTCACCAAAAACTCAAAGGGGTACCCCTTTCCATTTTGGGCCTATTTGTTAGCCAAAAACTCAAAGGGGTACCCCTTTGCATTTTGGGTCAGTTTTTCACCAAAAACTCATAGGGGTACCCTTTGCATTTTGGGTCAGTTTTTCAGCCAAAAACATAAAGGGGTACCCCTTTGCATTTTGGGTCAGTTTTTCAGCCAAAAACACAAAGGGGTACCATTTTGCATTTTGGGTCAATCTTTCATCCAAAAACTCAAAGGGGTACCCTTTTGCATTTTGGGTCAATTTTTCAGCCAAAAACTCAAAGGGGTATCCCTTTGCATTTTAGGTCAGTTTTTCAGCCAAAAACTCTAAGGGTTACCCCTTTGCATTTTGGGTCAGTTTTTCACTAAAAACTCATAGGCGTACCCCTTTGCATTCTGGGTCAGTTTTTCAGCCCAAAACTCAAAGGGGTACCCCTTTGCATTTTGGGTCAGGTCAGTTTCCAAAAAAAACACACAATGGTACCCCTTTGTATTTTGGGTCAGTTTTTCAGCCAAAAACTCAAAGGGGTACCCCTTTGCATTTTGGGTCAGTTTTTCACCAAAAACTCATAGGGGTACCTCTTTCCATTTTGGGCCTATTTTTTTGCCAAAAACTCAAAGGGGTACCTCTTTGCATTTTGGGTCAATTTTTCAGCCAAAAATACTAAGGGGTACCACTTTGCATTTTGGGTCAGTTTTTCACGAAAACCTCATAGGCGTAACCCTTTGCATTCTGGGTCAGTTTTTCAGCCGAAAACTCAAAGGGGTACCCCTTTGCATTTTGGGTCAGTTTTTCAGCCAAAAACTCAAAGGGGTACCCCTTTGCATTTTGGGTATGTTTTTCACCGAAAACTCATATGGGTACCCCTTTCCATTTTGGGCCTATTTTTTAGCCAAAAACTCAAAAGGGTACCTCTTTGCATTTTGGGTAAAGTTTTCAGCCAAAAACACTAAGGGGTACCCCTTTTCATTTTGGGTCATTTTTTAACCAAAAACTCAAAGGGGTACCCCTTTCCATTTTGGGCCTATTTGTTAGCCAAAAACTCAAAGGGGTACCCCTTTGCATTTTGGGTCAGTTTTTCACCCAAAAACTCATAGGGGTACCCTTTGCATTTTGGGTCAGTTTTCAGCCAAAAACACAAAGGGGTACCCCTTTGCATTTTGGGTCAGTTTTTCAGCCAAAAACACAAAGGGGTACCATTTTGCATTTTGGGTCAATCTTTCAGCCAAAAACTCAAAGGGGTACCCTTTTGCATTTTTGGGTCAATTTTCAGCCAAAAACTCAAAGGGGTATCCCTTTGCATTTTAGGTCAGTTTTTCAGCCAAAAACTCTAAGGGTTACCCCTTTGCATTTTGGGTCAGTTTTTCACTAAAAACTCATAGGCGTACCCCTTTGCATTCTGGGTCAGTTTTTCAGCCCAAAACTCAAAAGGGTACCCCTTTGCATGTTGGGTCAATTTTTCATCAAAAACTCATTGGGGTACCCCATTGCATTTTGGCTCAGTTTTTCAGCCAAAAACTCAAATATATACCCCTTTGCATTTTGGGTCAATTTTTCAGCCAAAAACTCATAGGGGTACCCCTTTGCATTTTGGGTCAGTTTTTCACCAAAAACTCATAGAGGTACGCCTATCCATTTTGGGCCTATTTTTTAGCCAAAAACTCAAAGGGGTACCCCTTTGCATTTTGGGTCAGTTTTTCAGCCAAAAAGTCAAAGGGGTACCCCTTTACATTTTGGGTCAGTTTTTCACCAAAAATTCATAGGGGTACCCCTTTCCATTTTGGGCCTATTTGTTAGCCAAAAACTCAAAGGGGTAGCCCTTTGCATTTTGGGTCAGTTTTTTCACCAAAAATTCATAGGCGTACCCCTTTGCATTCTGGGTCAGTTTTTCAGCCCAAAACTCAAAGGGGTACCCCTTTGCATTTTGGGTCAGTTTTTCAGCCAAAAACTCAAAGGGGTGCCCCTTTGCATTTTGGGTCAATTTTTCAGCCAAAAACTCAAAGGCGTACCCCTTTGCATTTAGGGTTAGTTTTTTAGCAAAAAACTCTAAGGGGTTCCCCTTTGCATTTTGGGTCAGTTTTTAACGAAAAACTCATAGGCGTACCCCTTTGCATTCTGGGTCAGTTTTTCAGCCCAAAACTCAAAGGGGTACCCCTTTGCATTTGGGTCAGTTTTTCAGCCAAAAACTCAAAGGGGTACCCCTTTGCATTTTGGGTATGTTTTTCACCAAAAACTCATATGGGTACCCCTTTCCATTTTGGGCCTATTTTTTAGCCAAAAACACTAAGGGGTACCCCTTTGCATTTTGGGTCAGTTTTTCACCAAAAACTCATAGGCGTACCCCTTTGCATTCTTGGTCATTTTTTCAGCCCAAAACTCAAAGGGGTACCACTTTGCCTTTTGGGTCAGTTTTTCACAAAAAACACACAATGGTACCCCTTTGCATTTTGGGTCAGTTTTTCAGCCAAAAACTCAAAGGGGTACCCCTTTACCTTTTGGGTCACTTTTTCAGCCAAAAACTCAAAGGGGTACCCCTTTTCTTTTTCGGTCAGTTTTTCAGCCAAAAACTCAAAAGGGTACCCCTTTGCATTTTGGGTATGTTTTTCACCAAAAACTGATATGGGTACCCCTTTCCATTTTGGGCCTATTTTTTAGCCAAAGACTCAAAGGGTTACCTCTTTGCATTTTGGGTCAATTTTTCAGCCAAAAACTCTAAGGGGTACCACTTTGCATTTTTGGTCAGTTTTTCACCAAAAACTCATAGGCGTAACCCTTTGCATTTTGGGTCAATTTTTCACCAAAAACTCATTGGGGTACCCCTTTGCATTTGGGCAATTTTTGAGCCAAAAACTCAAAGGGGTACCCTTTTGCATTTTGGGTCAGTTTTTCAGCCAAAAACTCAAAGGGGTACCCCATTGCATTTTTGGTCAATTTTTCACCAAAAATTAAAAGGGGTACCCCTTTGCATTTTGGGCCAGTTTTTCAGCCAAAAACTGAAAGGGGTACCCCTTTGCATTTTGGGTCAGTTTTTCACCAAAAACTCATAGGGTACCCCTTTCCATTTTGGGCCTATTTTTTTGCCAAAAACTCAAAGGGGTACCCCTTTTCATTTTGGGTCAGTTTTTCACCAAAAACTCATAGGCGTACTCCTTTGCATTCTGGGTCAGTTTTTCAGCCCAAAACTCAAAGGGGTACCCCTTTGCATTTTGGGTCAATCTTTCATCCAAAAACTCAAAGGGGTACCCTTTTGCATTTTGGGTCAATTTTTCAGCCAAAAACTCAAAGGGGTATCCCTTTGCATTTTAGGTCAGTTTTTCAGCCAAAAACTCTAAGGGTTACCCCTTTGCATTTTGGGTCAGTTTTTCACTAAAAACTCATAGGCGTACCCCTTTGCATTCTGGGTCAGTTTTTCAGCCCAAAACTCAAAGGGGTACCCCTTTGCATTTTGGGTCAGTTTTCCAAAAAAAACACACAATGGTACCCCTTTGTATTTTGGGTCAGTTTTTCAGCCAAAAACTCAAAGGGGTACCCCTTTGCATTTTGGGTCAGTTTTTCACCAAAAACTCATAGGGGTACCTCTTTCCATTTTGGGCCTATTTTTTAGCCAAAAACTCAAAGGGGTACCTCTTTGCATTTTGGGTCAATTTTTCAGCCAAAAACACTAAGGGGTACCACTTTGCATTTTGGGTCAGTTTTTCACGAAAACCTCATAGGCGTAACCCTTTGCATTCTGGGTCAGTTTTTCAGCCGAAAACTCAAAGGGGTACCCCTTTGCATTTTGGGTCAGTTTTTCAGCCAAAAACTCAAAGGGGTACCCCTTTGCATTTTGGGTATGTTTTTCACCGAAAACTCATATGGGTACCCCTTTCCATTTTGGGCCTATTTTTTAGCCAAAAACTCAAAAGGGTACCTCTTTGCATTTTGGGTAAATTTTCAGCCAAAAACACTAAGGGGTACCCCTTTTCATTTTGGGTCATTTTTTAACCAAAAACTCAAAGGGGTACCCCTTTCCATTTTGGGCCTATTTGTTAGCCAAAAACTCAAAGGGGTACCCCTTTGCATTTTGGGTCAGTTTTTCACCAAAAACTCATAGGGGTACCCTTTGCATTTTGGGTCAGTTTTTCAGCCAAAAACACAAAGGGGTACCCCTTTGCATTTTGGGTCAGTTTTTCAGCCAAAAACACAAAGGGGTACCATTTTGCATTTTGGGTCAATCTTTCAGCCAAAAACTCAAAGGGGTACCCTTTTGCATTTTGGGTCAATTTTTCAGCCAAAAACTCAAAGGGGTATCCCTTTGCATTTTAGGTCAGTTTTTCAGCCAAAAACTCTAAGGGTTACCCCTTTGCATTTTGGGTCAGTTTTTCACTAAAAACTCATAGGCGTACCCCTTTGCATTCTGGGTCAGTTTTTCAGCCCAAAACTCAAAAGGGTACCCCTTTGCATGTTGGGTCAATTTTTCATCAAAAACTCATTGGGGTACCCCATTGCATTTTGGCTCAGTTTTTCAGCCAAAAACTCAAATATATACCCCTTTGCATTTTGGGTCAATTTTTCAGCCAAAAACTCATAGGGGTACCCCTTTGCATTTTGGGTCAGTTTTTCACCAAAACTCATAGAGGTACCCCTATCCATTCTGGGCCTATTTTTTAGCCAAAAACTCAAAGGGGTACCCCTTAGCATTTTTGGTCAGTTTTTTAGCCAAAAACTCTAAGGGGTACCCCTTTGCATTTTGGGTCAGTTTTTTCACGAAAAACTCATAGGCGTACCCCTTTGCATTCTGGGTCAGTTTTTCAGCGAAAAACTCAAAAGGATACCCCTTTGCATTTTGGGTCAGTTTTTCACCAAAAACTCATAGCGGTACCCCCTTTGCAATTTGGGCCAGTTTTTCAGTCAAAAACTCAAAGTGGTACCCCTTTGCATTTTGGGTCAATTTTTCAGCCAAAAACTCAAAGGGGTACGTACCCCTTTGCATTTTGGGCCAGTCTTTCACACAAAAACTCATAGGAGTACCCCTTTCCATTTGGGCCTATTTTTTAGCCAAAAACTCAAAGGGGTACCACTTTGCATTTTGGTCAGTTTTTTAGCCAAAAACTCTTAAGGGTATCCCTTTGCATTTGGGTCAGTTTTTCACGGAAAACTCATAGGCGTACCCCTTTGCATTTTGGGTCAGTTTTTCAGCCCAAAACTCAAAGGGGTACCCCTTTGCATTTTGGGTCAATTTTCACAAAAAACTAATAGGGGTACCCCTTTGCATTTTGGGTCAGTTTTTCAGCCAAAACTCAAAGGGGTACCCCTTTGCATTTTTGGTCAGTTTTTCACCAAAAACTCATAGGGGTACCCCTTTCCATTTTGGGCCTATTTTTTCAGCCTAAAACTCAAAGGGGTACCCTTTGCATTTTGGGTCAATTTTTCTGTCAAAAACTCAAAGGGGTACCCCTTTGCATTTTGTGTCAAATTTTCAGCCAAAACACTAAGGGTTACCCCTTTGTATTTTGGGTCAGTTTTTCACCCAAAAACTCATCGGCGTACCCCTTTGCATTCTGGGTCAGTTTTACAGCCCAAAACTCAAAAGGGTACCCCTTTGCATTTTGGGTAAGTTTTTCACCAAAAACTCATAGGGGTAGCCCTTTACATTTTGGGTCTGTTTTTTAGCCAAGAAGTCAAAGAGGTACCCCTTTTCATTTTGGGCCTGTTTTTTAGCCAAAAACTCTAAGGGGTACCCGTTTGCATTTTGGGTCAGTTTTTCACGAAAAACTCATAGGCGTACCCCTTTTCATTCTGGGTCAGTTTTTCAGCCCAAAACTCAAAGGGGTATCCCTTTGCATATTGGGTCAGTTTTTCAACAAAAATTCATAGGGGTACCCCTTTGCATTTTGGGTCAGTTTTTCAGCCAAAAACACAAAGGGGTACCATTTTGCATTTTGTGTCAAATCTTTCAGCCAAAAACTCAAAGGGGTACCCTTTTGCATTTTGGGTCAATTTTTCAGCCAAAAACTCAAAAGGGTACCCCTTTGCATTTTAGGTCAGTTTTTAGCCAAAAACTCTCAGGGTTACCCCTTTGCATTTTGGGTCAGTTTTTCACTAAAAACTCAAAGCCGTACCCCTTTGCATTCTGGGTCAGTTTTTCAGCCCAAAACTCAAAAGGGTACCCCTTTGCATGTTGGGTCAATTTTTCATCAAAAACTCATTGGGGTACCCCTTTGCATTTTGGGTCAGTTTTTCAGCCAAAAACTCAAATAGATACCCCTTTGCATTTGGGAAAATTTTTCAGCCAAAAACTCAAAGGAGTACCCCTTTGCATTTTGGGACAGTTTTTCACCAAAAACTCATAGGGGTACCCCTATCCATTATGGGCCTATTTTTTAGCCAAAAACTCAAAGGGGTACCCTTTTGCATTTTGGGTCTGTTTTTCACCAAAAACTAAAAGGGTTACCCCTTTGCATTTTGGGTCAGTTTTTCAGCCAAAAACTCAAAGGGGCTATCCCTTTACATTTTGGGTCAATTTTTCAGCCAAAAACTCAAAGGGGTACCACTTTGCATTTTGGGTCAGTTTTTCACCAAAAACTAAAAGGGGTACCCCTTTGCATTTTGGGTCAGTTTTTCACAAAAAAACACAAAGGAATTCCGCTAAGCATTTTGACTCAGTTTTTCAGCAAAAAACTCAAAGGGGTACCCCTTTGGATTTTGGGTCAGTTTTTCACAAAATAACACAAAGGAGTACCCCTAAACATTTTGACTCAGTTTTTCAGGAAAAAACTCAAAGGCTTACCCTTTGCATTTTGGGTCAGTTTTTCAGCCAAACACTCAAAGGGGTACCCCTTTGCATTTTGGGTCAGTTTTTCAGCCAAAAACTCAAAGGGGTACCCCTTTACATTTTTTGTCAGTTTTTCACCAAAAACTCATAAGGGTACCCCTTTGCATTTTGGGCCAGTTTTTCAGCCAAAAACTCAAAGGGGTACCCGTTTGCATTTTGGGTCAATTTTTCAGCCAAAAACTGAAAAGGGTACCCCTTTGCATTTTGGCATGTTTTTCACCAAAAACTCATAGGGGTACCCCTTTCCATTTTGGGCCTAGTTTTTAGCCAAAAACTCAAAGGGGAATCCTTTTGCATTTTGGGTCAGTTTTTTAGCCAAAAACTCTAAAGTGTACCCCTTTGTATTTTGGGTCAGTTTTTCACCTAATACTCATAGGCGTACCCCTTTGCATTTTGGGTCAGTTTTTCAGCCAAAAACACAAAGGGGTACCATTTTGCATTTTGTGTCAAATCTTTCAGCAAAAACTCAAAGGGGTACCCTTTTGCATTTTGGGTCAATTTTTCAGCCAAAAACTCAAAAGGGTACCCCTTTGCATTTTAGGTCAGTTTTTTAGCCAAAAACTCTCAGGGTTACCCCTTTGCATTTTGGGTCAGTTTTTCACTAAAAACTCAAAGCCGTACCCCTTTGCATTCTGGGTCAGTTTTTCAGCCCAAAACTCAAAAGGGTACCCCTTTGCATGTTGGGTCAATTTTTCATCAAAAACTCATTGGGGTACCCCTTTGCATTTTGGGTCAGTTTTCAGCCAAAAACTCAAATAGATACCCCTTTGCATTTTGGGAAAATTTTTCAGCCAAAAACTCAAAGGAGTACCCCTTTGCATTTTGGGACAGTTTTTCACCAAAAACTCATAGGGGTACCCCTATCCATTATGGGCCTATTTTTTAGCCAAAAACTCAAAGGGGTACCCTTTTGCATTTTGGGTCTGTTTTTCACCAAAAACTAAAAGGGTTACCCCTTTGCATTTTGGGTCAGTTTTTCAGCCAAAAACTCAAAGGGGCTATCCCTTTACATTTTGGGTCAATTTTTCAGCCAAAAACTCAAAGGGGTACCACTTTGCATTTTGGGTCAGTTTTTCACCAAAACTAAAAGGGGTACCCCTTTGCATTTTGGGTCAGTTTTTCACAAAAAAACACAAAGGAATTCCGCTAAGCATTTTGACTCAGTTTTTCAGCAAAAAACTCAAAGGGGTACCCCTTTGGATTTTGGGTCAGTTTTTCACAAAATAACACAAAGGAGTACCCCTAAACATTTTGACTCAGTTTTTCAGGAAAAAACTCAAAGGCTTACCCCTTTGCATTTTGGGTCAGTTTTTCAGCCAAACACTCAAAGGGGTACCCCTTTGCATTTTGGGTCAGTTTTTCAGCCAAAAACTCAAAGGGGTACCCCTTTACATTTTTTGTCAGTTTTTCACCAAAAACTCATAAGGGTACCCCTTTGCATTTTGGGCCAGTTTTTCAGCCAAAAACTCAAAGGGGTACCCGTTTGCATTTTGGGTCAATTTTTCAGCCAAAAACTGAAAAGGGTACCCCTTTGCATTTTGGGCATGTTTTTCACCAAAAACTCATAGGGGTACCCCTTTCCATTTTGGGCCTAGTTTTTAGCCAAAAACTCAAAGGGGAATCCTTTTGCATTTTGGGTCAGTTTTTTAGCCAAAAACTCTAAAGTGTACCCCTTTGTATTTTGGGTCAGTTTTTCACCTAATACTCATAGGCGTACCCCTTTGCATTTTGGGTCAGTTTTTCAGCCAAAAACACAAAGGGGTACCATTTTGCATTTTGTGTCAATCTTTCAGCCAAAAACTCAAAGGGGTACCCTTTTACATTTTGGGTCAATTTTTCAGCCAAAAACTCAAAGGGGTACCCCTTTGCATTTTAGGTCAGTTTTTTAGCCAAAAACTCTAAGGGTTACCCCTTTGCATTTTGGGTCAGTTTTTCACTAAAAACTCAAAGGCGTACCCCTTTGCATTCTGGGTCAGTTTTTCAGCCCAAAATCAAAAGGGTACCCCTTTGCATGTTGGGTCAATTTTTCATCAAAAACTCATTGGGGTACCCCTTTGCATTTTGGGTCAGTTTTTCAGCCAAAAACTCAAATAGATACCCCTTTGCATTTTGGGAAAATTTTTCAGCCAAAAACTCAAAGGAGTACCCCTTTGCATTTTTGGGACAGTTTTTCACCAAAAACTCATAGGGGTACCCCTATCCATTATGGGCCTATTTTTTAGCCAAAAACTCAAAGGGGTACCCTTTTGCATTTTGATTCTGTTTTTCACCAAAAACTAAAAGGGTTACCCCTTTGCATTTTGGGTCAGTTTTTCAGCCAAAAATTCAAAGGGGGTATCCCTTTACATTTTGGGTCAATTTTTCAGCCAAAAACTCAAAGGGGTACCACTTTGCATTTTGGGTCAGTTTTTCACCAAAAACTAAAAGGGGTACCCCTTTGCATTTTGGGTCAGTTTTTCACAAAAAAAACACAAAGGAATTCCGCTAAGCATTTTGACTCAGTTTTTCAGCAAAAAACTCAAAGGGGTACCCTTTTGGATTTTGGGTCAGTTTTTCACAAAATAACACAAAGGAGTACCCCTAAACATTTTGACTCAGTTTTTCAGGAAAAAACTCAAAGGCTTACCCCTTTGCATTTTGGGTCAGTTTTTCAGCCAAAAACTCAAAGGGGTACCCCTTTGCATTTTGGGTCAGTTTTTCAGCCAAAAACTCAAAGGGGTACCCCTTTACATTTTTTGTCAGTTTTTCACCAAAAACTCATAAGGGTACCCCTTTGCATTTTGGGCCAGTTTTTCAGCCAAAAACTCAAAGGGGTAGCCGTTTGCATTTTGGGTCAATTTTTCAGCCAAAAACTGAAAAGGGTACCCCTTTGCATTTTGGGCATGTTTTTCACCAAAAACTCATAGGGGTACCCCTTTCCATTTCTGGCCTAGTTTTTAGCCAAAAACTCAAAGGGGAACCCTTTTGCATTTTGGGTCAGTTTTTTAGCCAAAAACTCTAAAGTGTACCCCTTTGTATTTCGGGTCAGTTTTTCACCTAAAACTCATAGGCGTACCCCTTTGCATTTTGGGTCAGTTTTTCAGCCCAAAACTCAAAGGGGTACCCCTTTGCATTTTGGGTCAGTTTTTCACTAAAAACTCATAGGGGTACCCCTTTGCATTTTGGGTCAGTTTTTCAGCGAAAAACTCAAAGACCCCTTTGCATTTTTGGTAAATTTTTCAGCCAAAAACTCAAATGGGGTACCCCTTTTCATTTTGGGTCAGTTTTTAATCCAAAAACTCTAAGGGTTACCCCTTTGCATTTTGGGTTAGTTTTTCACCAAAAACTCATAGGCGTACCCCTTTGCATTCGGGGTCAGTTTTTCAGCCCAAAACTCAAAAGGGTACCCCTTTGCATTTTGGGTCAGTTTTTCACAAAATAACACAAAGGAGTACCCCTAAACATTTTGACTCAGCTTTTCAGGAAAAAACTCAAAGGCTTACCCCTTTGCATTTTGGGTCAGTTTTTCAGCCAAAAACTCAAAGGGGTACCCCTTTACATTTTTTGTCAGTTTTTCACCAAAAACTCATAAGGGTACCCCTTTGCATTTTGGGCCAGTTTTTCAGCCAAAAACTCAAAGGGATACCCGTTTGCATTTTGGGTCAATTTTTCAGCCAAAAACTCAAAAGGGTACCCCTTTGCATTTTGGGTATGTTTTTCACCAAAAACTCATAGGGGTACCCTTTCCATTTTGGGCCTAGTTTTTAGCCAAAAACTCAAAGGGGTACCCTTTTGCATTTTGGGTCAGTTTTTTAGCCAAAAACTCTAAAGTGTACCCCTTTGTATTTTGGGTCAGTTTTTCACCTAAAACTCATAGGCGTACCCCTTTGCATTTTGGGTCAGTTTTTCTGCCCAAAACTCAAAGGGGTACCCCTTTGCATTTTGGGTCAGTTTTTCACTAAAAACTCATAGGGGTACCCCATTGCATTTTGGGTCAGTTTTTCAGCGAAAAACTCAAAGGGGTACCCCTTTGCATTTTTGGTCAATTTTTCAGCCAAAAACTCAAAGGGGTACCCCTTTTCATTTGGGTCAGTTTTTAATCCAAAAACTCTAAGGGTTACCCCTTTGCATTTTGGGTTAGTTTTTCACCAAAAACTCATAGGCGTACCCCTTTGCATTCTGGGTCAGTTTTTCAGCCCAAAACTCAAAAGGGTACCCCTTTCCATTTTTGGTCAGTTTTTCAGCCAAAAACTCTAAGGGTTACCCCTTTGTATTTTGGGTCTGTTTTTCACCAAAAACTCATAGGCGTACCCCTTTGCATTCTGGGTCAGTTTTTCTACCCAAAACTCAAAAGGGTACCCCTTTGCATATTGGGTCAGTTTTTTCACCAAAAACTCATAGCGGTACCCCTTTGCATTTTGGGTCAGTTTTTCAGCCAAAAACTCAAAGGAGTTCCCCTTTGCATTTTTTGTCAATTTTTCAGCCAAAAACTCATAGGCGTACCCCTTTGCATTCTGGGTCAGTTTTACAGCCCAAAACTCAAAAGGGTACCCCTTTGCATTTTGGGTAAGTTTTTCACCAAAAACTCATAGGGGTAGCCCTTTACATTTTGGGTCTGTTTTTTAGCCAAGAAGTCAAAGAGGTACCCCTTTTCATTTTGGGCCTGTTTTTTAGCCAAAAACTCTAAGGGGTACCCGTTTGCATTTTGGGTCAGTTTTTCACGAAAAACTCATAGGCGTACCCCTTTTCATTCTGGGTCAGTTTTTCAGCCCAAAACTCAAAGGGGTATCCCTTTGCATATTGGGTCAGTTTTTCAACAAAAATTCATAGGGGTACCCCTTTGCATTTTGGGTCAGTTTTTCAGCCAAAAACACAAAGGGGTACCATTTTGCATTTTGTGTCAATCTTTCAGCCAAAAACTCAAAGGGGTACCCTTTTGCATTTTGGGTCAATTTTTCAGCCAAAAACTCAAAAGGGTACCCCTTTGCATTTTAGGTCAGTTTTTTAGCCAAAAACTCTCAGGGTTACCCCTTTGCATTTTGGGTCAGTTTTTCACTAAAAACTCAAAGGCGTACCCCTTTGCATTCTGGGTCAGTTTTTCAGCCCAAAACTCAAAAGGGTACCCCTTTGCATGTTGGGTCAATTTTTCATCAAAAACTCATTGGGGTACCCCTTTGCATTTTGGGTCAGTTTTTCAGCCAAAAACTCAAATAGATACCCCTTTGCATTTTGGGAAAATTTTTCAGCCAAAAACTCAAAGGAGTACCCCTTTGCATTTTGGGACAGTTTTTCACCAAAAACTCATAGGGGTACCCCTATCCATTATGGGCCTATTTTTTAGCCAAAAACTCAAAGGGGTACCCTTTTGCATTTTGGGTCTGTTTTTCACCAAAAACTAAAAGGGTTACCCCTTTGCATTTTGGGTCAGTTTTTCAGCCAAAAACTCAAAGGGGCTATCCCTTTACATTTTGGGTCAATTTTTCAGCCAAAAACTCAAAGGGGTACCACTTTGCATTTTGGGTCAGTTTTTCACCAAAAAGTAAAAGGGGTACCCCTTTGCATTTTGGGTCAGTTTTTCACAAAAAAACACAAAGGAATTCCGCTAAGCATTTTGACTCAGTTTTTCAGCAAAAAACTCAAAGGGGTACCCCTTTGGATTTTGGGTCAGTTTTTCACAAAATAACACAAAGGAGTACCCCTAAACATTTTGACTCAGTTTTTCAGGAAAAAACTCAAAGGCTTACCCCTTTGCATTTTGGGTCAGTTTTTCAGCCAAACACTCAAAGGGGTACCCCTTTGCATTTTGGGTCAGTTTTTCAGCCAAAAACTCAAAGGGGTACCCCTTTACATTTTTTGTCAGTTTTTCACCAAAAACTCATAAGGGTACCCCTTTGCATTTTGGGCCAGTTTTTCAGCCAAAAACTCAAAGGGGTACCCGTTTGCATTTTGGGTCAATTTTTCAGCCAAAAACTGAAAAGGGTACCCCTTTGCATTTTGGGCATGTTTTTCACCAAAAACTCATAGGGGTACCCCTTTCCATTTTGGGCCTAGTTTTTAGCCAAAAACTCAAAGGGGAATCCTTTTGCATTTTGGGTCAGTTTTTTAGCCAAAAACTCTAAAGTGTACCCCTTTGTATTTTGGGTCAGTTTTTCACCTAATACTCATAGGCGTACCCCTTTGCATTTTGGGTCAGTTTTTCAGCCAAAAACACAAAGGGGTACCATTTTGCATTTTGTGTCAATCTTTCAGCCAAAAACTCAAAGGGGTACCCTTTTACATTTTGGGTCAATTTTTCAGCCAAAAACTCAAAGGGGTACCCCTTTGCATTTTAGGTCAGTTTTTTAGCCAAAAACTCTAAGGGTTACCCCTTTGCATTTTGGGTCAGTTTTTCACTAAAAACTCAAAGGCGTACCCCTTTGCATTCTGGGTCAGTTTTTCAGCCCAAAATTCAAAAGGGTACCCCTTTGCATGTTGGGTCAATTTTTCATCAAAAACTCATTGGGGTACCCCTTTGCATTTTGGGTCAGTTTTTCAGCCAAAAACTCAAATAGATACCCCTTTGCATTTTGGGAAAATTTTTCAGCCAAAAACTCAAAGGAGTACCCCTTTGCATTTTGGGACAGTTTTTCACCAAAAACTCATAGGGGTACCCCTATCCATTATGGGCCTATTTTTTAGCCAAAAACTCAAAGGGGTACCCTTTTGCATTTTGGGTCTGTTTTTCACCAAAAACTAAAAGGGTTACCCCTTTGCATTTTGGGTCAGTTTTTCAGCCAAAAACTCAAAGGGGCTATCCCTTTACATTTTGGGTCAATTTTTCAGCCAAAAACTCAAAGGGGTACCACTTTGCATTTTGGGTCAGTTTTTCACCAAAAACTAAAAGGGGTACCCCTTTGCATTTTGGGTCAGTTTTTCACAAAAAAAACACAAAGGAATTCCGCTAAGCATTTTGACTCAGTTTTTCAGCAAAAAACTCAAAGGGGTACCCTTTTGGATTTTGGGTCAGTTTTTCACAAAATAACACAAAGGAGTACCCCTAAACATTTTGACTCAGTTTTTCAGGAAAAAACTCAAAGGCTTACCCCTTTGCATTTTGGGTCAGTTTTTCAGCCAAAAACTCAAAGGGGTACCCCTTTGCATTTTGGGTCAGTTTTTCAGCCAAAAACTCAAAGGGGTACCCCTTTACATTTTTTGTCAGTTTTTCACCAAAAACTCATAAGGGTACCCCTTTGCATTTTGGGCCAGTTTTTCAGCCAAAAACTCAAAGGGGTAGCCGTTTGCATTTTGGGTCAATTTTTCAGCCAAAAACTGAAAAGGGTACCCCTTTGCATTTTGGGCATGTTTTTCACCAAAAACTCATAGGGGTACCCCTTTCCATTTTGGGCCTAGTTTTTAGCCAAAAACTCAAAGGGGAACCCTTTTGCATTTTGGGTCAGTTTTTTAGCCAAAAACTCTAAAGTGTACCCCTTTGTATTTTGGGTCAGTTTTTCACCTAAAACTCATAGGCGTACCCCTTTGCATTTTGGGTCAGTTTTTCAGCCCAAAACTCAAAGGGGTACCCCTTTGCATTTTGGGTCAGTTTTTCACTAAAAACTCATAGGGGTACCCCTTTGCATTTTGGGTCAGTTTTTCAGCGAAAAACTCAAAGGGGTACCCCTTTGCATTTTTGGTAAATTTTTCAGCCAAAAACTCAAATGGGGTACCCCTTTTCATTTTGGGTCAGTTTTTAATCCAAAAACTCTAAGGGTTACCCCTTTGCATTTTGGGTTAGTTTTTCACCAAAAACTCATAGGCGTACCCCTTTGCATTCGGGGTCAGTTTTTCAGCCCAAAACTCAAAAGGGTACCCCTTTGCATTTTGGGTCAGTTTTTCACAAAATAACACAAAGGAGTACCCCTAAACATTTTGACTCAGTTTTTCAGGAAAAAACTCAAAGGCTTACCCCTTTGCATTTTGGGTCAGTTTTTCAGCCAAAAACTCAAAGGGGTACCCCTTTACATTTTTTGTCAGTTTTTCACCAAAAACTCATAAGGGTACCCCTTTGCATTTTGGGCCAGTTTTTCAGCCAAAAACTCAAAGGGGTACCCGTTTGCATTTTGGGTCAATTTTTCAGCCAAAAACTCAAAAGGGTACCCCTTTGCATTTTGGGTATGTTTTTCACCAAAAACTCATAGGGGTACCCTTTCCATTTTGGGCCTAGTTTTTAGCCAAAAACTCAAAGGGGTACCCTTTTGCATTTTGGGTCAGTTTTTTAGCCAAAAACTCTAAAGTGTACCCCTTTGTATTTTGGGTCAGTTTTTCACCTAAAACTCATAGGCGTACCCCTTTGCATTTTGGGTCAGTTTTTCTGCCCAAAACTCAAAGGGGTACCCCTTTGCATTTTGGGTCAGTTTTTCACTAAAAACTCATAGGGGTACCCCATTGCATTTTGGGTCAGTTTTTCAGCGAAAAACTCAAAGGGGTACCCCTTTGCATTTTTGGTCAATTTTTCAGCCAAAAACTCAAAGGGGTACCCCTTTTCATTTTGGGTCAGTTTTTAATCCAAAAACTCTAAGGGTTACCCCTTTGCATTTTGGGTTAGTTTTTCACCAAAAACTCATAGGCGTACCCCTTTGCATTCTGGGTCAGTTTTTCAGCCCAAAACTCAAAAGGGTACCCCTTTCCATTTTTGGTCAGTTTTTCAGCCAAAAACTCTAAGGGTTACCCCTTTGTATTTTGGGTTTGTTTTTCACCAAAAACTCATAGGCGTACCCCTTTGCATTCTGGGTCAGTTTTTCTACCCAAAACTCAAAAGGGTACCCCTTTGCATATTGGGTCAGTTTTTCACCAAAAACTCATAGCGGTACCCCTTTGCATTTTGGGTCAGTTTTTCAGCCAAAAACTCAAAGGAGTTCCCCTTTGCATTTTTTGTCAATTTTTCAGCCAAAAACTCAAAGGGGTACCCCTTTTCATTTTGGGTCAGTTTTTAATCCAAAAACTCTAAGGGTTACCCCTTTGCATTTTGGGTTCTTTTTTCACCAAAAACTCATAGGCGTACCCCTTTGCATTCTGGGTAAATTTTTCAGCCCAAAACTCAAAAGGGTACCCCTTTCCATTTTGGGCCAGTTTTTCAGCCAAAAACTCTAAGGTTTACCCCTTTGCATTTTGGGTCAGTTTTTCACCAAAAACTCATAGGCGTACCCCTTTGCATTCTGGGTCAGTTTTTCAGCCCAAAACTCAAAAGGGTACCCCTTTGCATTTTGGGTCAGTTTTTCACCAAAAACTCATAGCGGCACACCTTTGCTTTTTGGGTCAGTTTTTCAGCAAAAACTAAAAGTGGTACCCCTTTGCATTTTGGGTCAATTTTTCAGCCAAAAACTCAAAGGGGTACCCCTTTGCATTTTGGGTCAGTTTTTCACCAAAAACTCATAGGGGTACCCCTTTCCATTTTGGGCCTAGTTTTTAGCCAGAAACTCAAAGGGGTACCCCTTTGCATTTTGGGTCAGTTTTTCACCGAAAACTCATAGGCGTACCCCTTTGCATTCTGGGTCAGTTTTTCAGCCTAAAACTCAAAGGGGTACCCCTTTGCATTTTGGGTCAGTTTTTCAGCCAAAAACTCAAAGGGGCACCCCTTTACATTTTTTGTCAGTTTTTCACCAAAAACTCATAAGGGTACCCCTTTGCATTTTGGGCCAGTTTTTCAGCCAAAAACTCAAAGGGGTACCCGTTTGCATTTTGGGTCAATTTTTCAGCCAAAAACTCAAAAAGGTACCCCTTTGCATTTTGGGTATGTTTTTCACCAAAAACTCATAGGGGTACCCCTTTCCATTTTGGGCCTAGTTTTTAGCCAAAAACTCAAAGGGGTACCCTTTTGCATTTTGGGTCAGTTTTTTAGCCAAAAACTCTAAAGTGTACCCCTTTGTATTTTGGGTCAGTTTTTCACCTAAAACTCATAGGCGTACCCCTTTGCATTTTGGGTCAGTTTTTCAGCCCAAAACTCAAAGGGGTACCCCTTTGCATTTTGGGTCAGTTTTTCACTAAAAACTCATAGGGGTACCCCATTGCATTTTGGGTCAGTTTTTCAGCGAAAAACTCAAAGGGGTACCCCTTTGCATTTTTGGTCAATTTTTCAGCCAAAAACTCAAAGGCGTACCCCTTTGCATTTTTGGTCAGTTTTTCAGCCAAAAACTCTAAGGGTTACCCCTTTGTATTTTGGGTCTGTTTTTCACCAAAAACTCATAGGCGTACCCCTTTGCATTCTGGGTCAGTTTTTCTACCCAAAACTCAAAAGGGTACCCCTTTGCATATTGGGTCAGTTTTTCACCAAAAACTCATAGCGGTACCCCTTTGCATTTTGGGTCAATTTTTCAGCCAAAAACTCAAAGGAGTTCCCCTTTGCATTTTTTGTCAATTTTTCAGCCAAAAACTCAAAGGGGTACCCCTTTTCATTTTGGGTCAGTTTTTAATCCAAAAACTCTAAGGGTTACCCCTTTGCATTTTGGGTTCTTTTTTCACCAAAAACTCATAGGCGTACCCCTTTGCATTCTGGGTAAATTTTTCAGCCCAAAACTCAAAAGGGTACCCCATTGCATTTTGGGTCAGTTTTTCAGCGAAAAACTCAAAGGGGTACCCCTTTGCATTTTTGGTCAATTTTTCAGCCAAAAACTCAAAGGCGTACCCCTTTGCATTTTTGGTCAGTTTTTCAGCCAAAAACTCTAAGGGTTACCCCTTTGTATTTTGGGTCTGTTTTTCACCAAAAACTCATAGGCGTACCCCTTTGCATTCTGGGTCAGTTTTTCTACCCAAAACTCAAAAGGGTACCCCTTTGCATATTGGGTCAGTTTTTCACCAAAAACTCATAGCGGTACCCCTTTGCATTTTGGGTCAGTTTTTCAGCCAAAAACTCAAAGGAGTTCCCCTTTGCATTTTTTGTCAATTTTTCAGCCAAAAACTCAAAGGGGTACCCCTTTTCATTTTGGGTCAGTTTTTAATCCAAAAACTCTAAGGGTTACCCCTTTGCATTTTGGGTTCTTTTTTCACCAAAAACTCATAGGCGTACCCCTTTGCATTCTGGGTAAATTTTTCAGCCCAAAACTCAAAAGGGTACCCCTTTGCATTTTTGGTCAGTTTTTCAGCCAAAAACTCTAAGGTTTACCCCTTTGCATTTTGGGTCAGTTTTTCACCAAAAACTCATAGGCGTACCCCTTTGCATTCTGGGTCAGTTTTTCAGCCCAAAACTCAAAAGGGTACCCCTTTGCATTTTGGGTCAGTTTTTCACCAAAAACTCATAGCGGCACACCTTTGCTTTTTGGGTCAGTTTTTCAGCAAAAACTAAAAGTGGTACCCCTTTGCATTTTGGGTCAATTTTTCAGCCAAAAACTCAAAGGGGTACCCCTTTGCATTTTGGGTCAGTTTTTCACCAAAAACTCATAGGGGTACCCCTTTCCATTTTGGGCCTAGTTTTTAGCCAGAAACTCAAAGGGGTACCCCTTTGCATTTTGGGTCAGTTTTTCACCGAAAACTCATAGGCGTACCCCTTTGCATTCTGGGTCAGTTTTTCAGCCTAAAACTCAAAGGGGTACCCCTTTGCATTTTGGGTCAGTTTTTCAGCCAAAAACTCAAAGGGGCACCCCTTTACATTTTTTGTCAGTTTTTCACCAAAAACTCATAAGGGTACCCCTTTGCATTTTGGGCCAGTTTTTCAGCCAAAAACTCAAAGGGGTACCCGTTTGCATTTTGGGTCAATTTTTCAGCCAAAAACTCAAAAAGGTACCCCTTTGCATTTTGGGTATGTTTTTCACCAAAAACTCATAGGGGTACCCCTTTCCATTTTGGGCCTAGTTTTTAGCCAAAAACTCAAAGGGGTACCCTTTTGCATTTTGGGTCAGTTTTTTAGCCAAAAACTCTAAAGTGTACCCCTTTGTATTTTGGGTCAGTTTTTCACCTAAAACTCATAGGCGTACCCCTTTGCATTTTGGGTCAAGTTTTCAGCCCAAAACTCAAAGGGGTACCCCTTTGCATTTTGGGTCAGTTTTTCACTAAAAACTCATAGGGGTACCCCATTGCATTTTGGGTCAGTTTTTCAGCGAAAAACTCAAAGGGGTACCCCTTTGCATTTTTGGTCAATTTTTCAGCCAAAAACTCAAAGGCGTACCCCTTTGCATTTTTGGTCAGTTTTTCAGCCAAAAACTCTAAGGGTTACCCCTTTGTATTTTGGGTCTGTTTTTCACCAAAAACTCATAGGCGTACCCCTTTGCATTCTGGGTCAGTTTTTCTACCCAAAACTCAAAAGGGTACCCCTTTGCATATTGGGTCAGTTTTTCACCAAAAACTCATAGCGGTACCCCTTTGCATTTTGGGTCAATTTTTCAGCCAAAAACTCAAAGGAGTTCCCCTTTGCATTTTTTGTCAATTTTTCAGCCAAAAACTCAAAGGGGTACCCCTTTTCATTTTGGGTCAGTTTTTAATCCAAAAACTCTAAGGGTTACCCCTTTGCATTTTGGGTTCTTTTTTCACCAAAAACTCATAGGCGTACCCCTTTGCATTCTGGGTAAATTTTTCAGCCCAAAACTCAAAAGGGTACCCCATTGCATTTTGGGTCAGTTTTTCAGCGAAAAACTCAAAGGGGTACCCCTTTGCATTTTTGGTCAATTTTTCAGCCAAAAACTCAAAGGCGTACCCCTTTGCATTTTTGGTCAGTTTTTCAGCCAAAAACTCTAAGGGTTACCCCTTTGTATTTTGGGTCTGTTTTTCACCAAAAACTCATAGGCGTACCCCTTTGCATTCTGGGTCAGTTTTTCTACCCAAAACTCAAAAGGGTACCCCTTTGCATATTGGTCAGTTTTTCACCCAAAACTCATAGCGGTACCCCTTTGCATTTTGGGTCAGTTTTTCAGCCAAAAACTCAAAGGAGTTCCCCTTTGCATTTTTTGTCAATTTTTCAGCCAAAAACTCAAAGGGGTACCCCTTTTCATTTTGGGTCAGTTTTTAATCCAAAAACTCTAAGGGTTACCCCTTTGCATTTTGGGTTCTTTTTTCACCAAAAACTCATAGGCGTACCCCTTTGCATTCTGGGTAAATTTTTCAGCCCAAAACTCAAAAGGGTACCCCTTTGCATTTTTGGTCAGTTTTTCAGCCAAAAACTCTAAAGGTTTACCCCTTTGCATTTTGGGTCAGTTTTTCACCAAAAACTCATAGGCGTACCCCTTTGCATTCTGGGTCAGTTTTTCAGCCCAAAACTCAAAAGGGTACCCCTTTGCATTTTGGGTCAGTTTTTCACCAAAAACTCATAGCGGTACACCTTTGCTTTTTGGGTCAGTTTTTCAGCAAAAACTCAAAGTGGTACCCCTTTGCATTTTGGGTCAATTTTTCAGCCAAAACTCAAAGGGGTACCCCTTTGCATTTTGGGTCAGTTTTTCACCAAAAACTCATAGGGGTACCCCTTTCCATTTTGGGCCTAGTTTTTAGCCAGAAACTCAAAGGGGTACCCCTTTGCATTTTGGGTCAGTTTTTCACCGAAAACTCATAGGCGTACCCCTTTGCATTCTGGGTCAGTTTTTCAGCCTAAAACTCAAAGGGGTACCCCTTTGCATTTTGGGTCAGTTTTTCACCAAAAACTCATAGGGGTACCCCTCTGCATTTTGGGTAAGTTTTTCAGCCAAAAACTCTAAGGGTTACCCATTTGTATTTTGGGTCAGTTTTTCACCAAAAACTCATTGGCGTATCCTTTTGCATTCTGGGTCAGTTTTTCAGCCCAAAACTCAAAAGGGTACCCCTTTGCATTTTGGGTCAGTTTTTCATCAAAAACTCATAGAGGTACCCCTTTGCATTTTGGGTCAGTTATTCAGCCAAAAACTCAAAGGGGTACCCCTTTGCATTTTGGATCAATTTTTCAGCCAAAAACTCAAAGGGGTACCCCTTTGCATTTTGGGTCAGTTTTTCACCAAAAACTCATAGGGGTACCCCTATCCATTCTGGGCCTATTTTTTAGCCAAAAACTCAAAGGGGTACCCCTTAGCATATTGGGTCAGTTTTTCACGAAAAACTCATAAGCGTACCCCTTCGCATTCTTGGTCTGTTTTTCAGTCCAAAAATCAAAGGGGTATCCCTTTGTATTTTGGGTCAGTTTTTCACCAAAAACTCATAGGGGGTACCACTTTTCATTTTCGGTCAAATTTTCAACAAAAAACTTAAAGGGGTACCCCTTTGCATTTTGGGTCAATTTTTCAACCAAAAACACAAAGGGGTACCCCTTTGCATTTTGGGTTAGTTTTTCAGCCCAAAACTCAAAAGGGTACCCCCTTGCATTTTTGGTCAGTTTTTCAGCCAAAAACTCTAAGGGTTACCCCTTTGCATTTTGGGTCAGTTTTTCAGCAAAAAACTCAAAGGGGTACCCCTTTACATTTTGGGTCAGTTTTTCAGCCAAAAACTCTAAGGGTTACCCATTTGTATTTTGGGTCAGTTTTTCACCAAAAACTCATTGGCGTATCCCTTTGTATTCTGGGTCAGTTTTTCAGCCGAAAACTCAAAAGGGTACCCCTTTGCATTTTGGGTCAGTTTTTCATCAAAAACTCATAGAGGTACCCCTTTGCATTTTGGGTCAGTTATTCAGCCAAAAACTCAAAGGGGTACCCCTTTGCATTTTGGGATCAATTTTTCAGCCAAAAACTCAAAGGGGTACCCCTTTGCATTTTGGGTAAGTTTTTCACCAAAAACTCATAGGGGTACCCCTATCCATTTTGGGCCTATTTTTTAGCCAAAAACTCAAAGGGGTACCCCTTAGCATATTGGGTCAGTTTTTCGCGAAAAACTCATAGGCGTACCCCTTCGCATTCTTGGTCAGTTTTTCAGCCCAAAACTCAAAGGGGTATCCTTTTGTATTTTGGGTCAGTTTTTCACCAAAAACTCATAGGGGTACCACTTTTCATTTTCGGTCAAATTTTCAACAAAAAACTTAAAGGGGTACCCCTTTGCATTTTGGGTCAATTTTTCAACCAAAAACACAAAGGGATAACCCTTTGCATTTTGGGTTAGTTTTTCAGCCCAAAACTCAAAAGGGTACCCCTTTGCATTTTGGATCAATTTTTCAGCCAAAAACTCAAAGGGGTACCCCTTTGCATTTTGGGTCAGTTTTTCACCAAAAACTCATAGAGGTACCCCCTATCCATTCTGGGCCTATTTTTTAGCCAAAAACTCAAAGGGGTACCCCTTAGCATATTTGGTCAGTTTTTCACGAAAAACTCATAGGCGTACCCCTTCGCATTCTTGGTCAGTTTTTCAGCCCAAAACTCAAAGGGGTATCCCTTTGTATTTTGGGTCAGCTTTTCACCAAAAACTCATAGGGGTACCACTTTTAATTTTC
Source organism: Excoecaria agallocha (assembly GCA_037975025.1). Classification (NCBI taxonomy): domain Eukaryota; kingdom Viridiplantae; phylum Streptophyta; class Magnoliopsida; order Malpighiales; family Euphorbiaceae; genus Excoecaria; species Excoecaria agallocha. The sequence continues at coordinate 106,122 of JBBPFJ010000434.1, forward strand.
GGTCAAATTTTCAACAAAAAACTTAAAGGGGTACCCCTTTGCATTTTGGGTCAATTTTTCAGCCCAAAACACAAAGGGATACCCCTTTGCATTTTGGGTCAGTTTTTCACCAAAAACTCATAGGCGTAACCCTTTGCATTCTGGGTCAGTTTTTCAGCCCAAAACTCAAAGGGGCACCCCTTTGCATTTTGAGTCAATTTTTCACCAAAAACTCATTGGGGTACCCCTTTGCATTTTGGGTCAATTTTTCAGCCAAAAACTCAAAGGGGTACCTCTTTGCATTTTGGGACAATTTTTCAGCCAAAAACTCAAAGGGGTACCCCTTTGCATTTTGGGTCAGTTTTTCAGCCAAAAACTCAAAGGGGTACCCCGTTGCATTCTGGGTCAGTTTTTCAGCCCAAAACTCAAAGGGGTACCCCTTTGCATTTTGAGTCAAATTTTCACCAAAAACTCATTGGGGTACCCCTTTGCATTTTGGGTCAATTTTTCAGCCAAAAACTCAAAGGGGTACCTCTTTGCATTTTGGGACAATTTTTCAGCCAAAAACTCAAAAGGGTACCCCTTTGCATTTTGGGTCAGTTTTTCAACAAAAACTCATAGCGGTACTTTGAAATTTGGGTCAGTTTTTCAGCCAAAAACTCAAAGTGGTACCCCTTTGCATTTTGGGCCAGTCTTTCACAAAAAACTCATAGGAGTACCCCTTTCCATTTTGGGCCTATTTTTTAGCCAAAAACTGAAAGGGGTACCCCTTTGCATTTTGGGTTAGTTTTTTAGCCAAAAACTCTAAAGGGTAACCCTTTGCATTTTGGTTCAGTTTTTCACGGAAAACTCATAGGCGTACCCCTTTGCATTCTGGGTCAGTTTTTTAGCCCAAAACTCAAAGGGGTACCCCTTTGCATTTTGGGTCAGTTTTTCACCAAAAACTCATAGGGGTACCCCTCTGCATTTTGGGTCAGTTTTTCAGCCAAAAACTCTAAGGGTTACCCATTTGTATTTTGGGTCAGTTTTTCACCAAAAACTCATTGGCGTATCCCTTTGCATTCTGGGTCAGTTTTTCAGCCCAAAACTCAAAAGGGTACCCCTTTGCATTTTGGGTCAGTTTTTCATCAAAAACTCATAGAGGTACCCCTTTGCATTTTGGGTCAGTTATTCAGCCAAAAACTCAAAGGGGTACCCCTTTGCATTTTGGATCAATTTTTCAGCCAAAAACACAAAGGGGTACCCCTTTGCATTTTGGGTCAGTTTTTCACCAAAAACTCATAGGGGTACCCCTATCCATTCTGGGCCTATTTTTTAGCCAAAAACTCAAAGGGGTACCCCTTAGCATATTGGGTCAGTTTTTCACGAAAAACTCATAGGCGTACCCCTTCGCATTTTTGGTAAGTTTCTCAGCCCAAAACTCAAAGGGGTATCCCTTTGTATTTTGGGTCAGTTTTTCACCAAAAACTCATAGGGGTACCACTTTTCATTTTCGGTCAAATTTTCAACAAAAAACTTAAAGGGGTACCCCTTTGCATTTTGGGTCAATTTTTCAACCAAAAACACAAAGGGGTACCCCTTTGCATTTTGGGTATGTTTTTCAGCCCAAAACTCAAAGCGGTACCCTTTTGCATTTTGTGTCAATTTTTCAGCAAAAAACTCAAAGGGGTACCT